>SNQJ01S0016037.1:18663-32647 GCA_010110895.2 Picea sitchensis
GTGAAGGGTACATTTTTACTGGGGTCGTGACAAAAGAGTTCAACAATCAATGCCACCAACATCAAGGTACATAAAGGGCTTGGTTCTCTTGATTAAATGTCAGTTCTATACCCTCATACATGATAGAATCCACTGGAAACATTGCAATCTTGCCAATCTTGAAATCTTGAAAACTATTAAGTCTGCTGAATTTTGAATGGGACCTAAAATTCTACTATCTCCATATGAAGTCCAATGAAGTTGGAACTACTCTCAAAAATCCTAAAACAATTAATGGTAATGTTAAAAATTTAAGTAAAATGATGAAAAATAATTTTAAATTTTCATCCTTTTACTTTAAGAATTTAACATTACCATTAATTACTAGGGTGGGTGAAATGGAGGGGGTGGGGACCTCTTTAAATAGCATTAATAAGGCAAAATAACCCTCAGTTGCACACCAAAACACCTTACAACTCCAACTTGCATGAGAAAACATGAGCCAAGTACTTCTTTGTTACTTAGGTTTTAGGGGATTTTAGGGGTTTTTGACTTTTAGGGACCAAACCGAGGGCTGGTTTGGTCATAAACCGGCCGACTGGTTCGGCCGACCGGTTCGGTTTATTGGCCGGTTTGAACCGATCGACCATCAAACCGGTCAAACTGACCGGTTCCGGTTCCAGTTCAACAGTTTTTAAAACACAAACAAGAACTATACCCATTTGCTCTTTATTGAAAATGAAGGTACGAAAAAATTAATTGTAATTAACTTATTCACTTTGCGAGAGAAACATTGTAAGGAGTATTTTAATGAGTGAATATGGTAACATATACTGTACAGAAAATTATGGTGCTTCCTCTGACTTTTTTTTGAATGAATCGAAACAATTTAATGTGTGAATCAAACTATTACAACAATTATGAATATTCAAGAGAGTTGGGAAGTGTGTTGGCCCATTTGAAGCTCACTACATGTTGTCAGAATCATTACAAAAGCATGCCCACACCTCTTCCACTCTAGATATTTCATCAAACACAATGATAACATGATATTACAACTCAAATTATAATTCAATTTCTGACGGAAAATATTGCCATCAATGGGTGCTTTCCAGGCTATACGTTGGCATTAAAACCAGGGGTTGCTTACAACAATAAACACCAACGATTTAGAACAGATATTTCTATCTTGAGTTCCCTCATTCATCACTTCGAAAATGATTTACAGGTTGGGAATTCAAGTGCAAGATAAACGCCCTGACCCTCAATGTTTTGATTTAGAGACAATCGTTCTAGATGTTAAATATATGTGAAAAAGAAGAAGTAACTTCGACTGCCTATATAAGGCCTGAACTGCTCAAAGAATATTTTTATTTAAACCCTGTAGATCTTACCCGTGACAACGCTGCATATGTTGGCCTGCTATCTTAAGAGTTTGAGATCCTCTTGTGTTTTTGGGTTAACTCTATAATGACGAATTTAATACTTTGGGTGTTTCAGAATTTTACACACAATTGTGACCACATATTGGGCAAACATGAACACTTTTATGGGGTTAAATGTATAGAACATAAACACAGACATTTATGCTCCAGGATTAAATTTTTATCTAGTATGAATTTTGCATTTTCCAGCAATGATATTAACACCAAAAAAAAAAAACTTTGATTGATGGATTTTGACAAACACTTGGAAGACAGGCTTCTAAATTTGACAAACTCAACACATAGCAATAAGCCTTGATACTAATACTAGTCATTGGGATGAATTTCATTCTTCTGAAAACACCTGGTTCATACACTCAAACAAGTTTTATAATTGACACTCAAAACAGAGATTTTTTCAATAAATGTAAAAATATACTAACACATCCATTTTGCTAACCTTCCAAGCAAGAATATAATTCATAAAAGAAATCCAATCCAACAATGAAACTACTCTTGGACCATCATCATATATAACTCATCAACACGGAAAAACCTAAACTTGTAAGCTATAGCTATTTTTACCCATTCCGACTCACCAAAATTTTACAATGACAATTTCCTTATATCCCAAAAGATGAGAGTAAATTGATTTTTTTCCTACCAATAATTAGATTAGGTTAGTAACAATATAAATCCATATGTAAGCATATATATATAATCAAATTAGGAGACAAACTACAATCTGAATACAAATGAAATTATGAAATTATACCTAATTGGTGGGTAGATTTCCTCAATTTAGCAATGTTCCATCCATCAGCTCCAATTCTCTTGCCATTGTCAACTCTCATGGTGTCAATCGATTTCCTCCCTGAGACCCCTGAGTTGCATAGGCTCATAACTAGTTTTAGATTGCAAGATGTACTCTGCATGGATTTTACCATCCCTTGGTAAATATCCCAAATGAATGAAGCTAACTTCTTCGAAATCTTGTGTATCATTCAATTAAGATTTCCAAGTTGGCAGAATTCCCGCATCATTTCTGTACTCTCCCAGTACCCCCGCCCCCTAAACCATGAATTTCACCATCAATTTATAGGCCCCCTGAGTGTAATATCCCAAATCCGGCTAGTCTAGGAAATGTTGCTAATCTGATATGTCTGGTGTGTGATCTGATACTCTAGGGGTTTTTGGATGTGTTTAAGTTGCGGGTTTCTACATGCTTGGTGTTTTTCGCATGTGTGTGTAGATAATTAATTGTTTACAGCATATAAATGAGCATACAGATAGTAAATGAGACAAAAGACTACAAACCATATATTATGATATTTTTGTGGTTTACAATGTTGTATGCGGCTGAATAAAATAAATCACTCAGCTAAATCAGTGACAAAAGGATCTTAGCTGGAATACAATAAGCAAACTAAAAAAATAATACCCGGTACTAGAAGAATGTCGCAGAATCAATGGATGAGTTGTAAGATCTGCTGCAAGCTACGAAAACTCATATGACAACTGCTGCAGGACTGGAAAGTTTTCCCTAGTGGCTAAACTCCTCGGATTTTCCTGGAAACTGTCCCAAACAGTGTGCCCTGCTCTCTCACTCAATCCTGGTCACTGACAGGCTGACAATAAGCCCTATGTTGATCTGTCTAGACCCCGAATGGATCCCCCTTGGGAAATGCACCCCCTCCGCTGTTGGAAACTGCGCCCTAGTGATTCCCCCATTGGAATCGGATGATAAGGGTCTCGAACTGAGCGCCCTAGGCTCCTATGAAATGGGTTTGAAGGATTTCCCCAGATCTGATCTGGTGATCACTCGGGAATCCCACATGTGTCCTCCCCAACTGTCGCACCCTCAATGGCTGAATAATGCGCCCAAGATTATTTCTCCATCATAATATGACAAGAAACTAGGCAATAGATGCGCCTTTCCCTCCTCTCAACTGGGTCGAAAGGGAATACATGTATTCTCTCTGAATGGGACAAGTCGACTCACTAAGTCTCCTCAGAAGTTGCACCCTCGCCTTCAATAAGTGCGCCCTTGCTGCTGTAACCCGTGTAACTGCTGATAAAGATCAATGGAAGATCTGTGTGATCTCCCCGATGACTACGATGTGTCTCTCAACACTAAAATCAACCACTAGGTGTATTCCTCCTGGAATCCACAAAGCTCTCTCTCCTTAATGACAAGTCAAATTCTTCATAATGATGAATTAGGTTGCTTTACCCTTCCTTTATAGCTTCTTGAAACCCTAATTCGATGTTGACTTATTTTTAGCTCGCTTTGACTTAAAAGCGTTTTTAGTCACTTTTAGCTCAATGTCACTTTCGAATTATAACACCCTTGGTTGAAGTGACCTCTAGTAACCCTGTTTACCCCTGTATGGCCCTGGCTATAGTCTATGGGGTTGTTTAGACCATTAAGCCTCCTCTCTGGAGCTCCTATTTGGAAAGGGACATTACACTGAGGATGGCCACCTCACCCCTCTCATGCAAAAATAGGATTTTTCTAATTAATTTTATTTAATTAATCTCTATTATTCATCACCCATGTGTCATTCAACCATTTTTCATAATTAAACATTTTTTTCTTAATTTGTAATTCTCTTTTTTTTAAATAAAATAATAATATTTGAAGAGCCCCCTAAAAGTGGGTAAATTCAACCATGGGGTCTTAAACATTTTTCCTCGGCTTAATTTGGATATGGAAGAATTAGTTGTTGGGGAGTAAGGTCAAACCACCTTACTATGTGCCCCACAATCATAAGACCATATATTCTGCAATTAGAGACTCCATGCCTCTATTGATACTCCAAGTCTCCATTAAGGGTTTACTAGTTATGGCCCACAACCATCTGTTGGCAAGTTGGAAAGGCTTTCCTTGTATCTTGCACATGCAACCACCACGCATATATCACATAGGTCAATATCATATAAGCAACATAATACTTAATTGTAGAATATTTCAAGTTACCCTCCACGGATATTCATTGTTTGACTCCCAATTTAGAGTTCTCACAAATAGCCATATCCACCTCTATCATCCTCATATATCCAATGTCCTATATTACTTAGATTAATGAAATCATGTCACAACTATAAGAAATACAATATCAATGAAATTCAAATTGATTCCATTAAGCTTTCTCGATGTTAAATTTGGCTTCCATAGCTTTCCTCTTCCTTCAATTAACTCTATCTAAGAGTCCTATAGTTCCTATCTTCTTGACACAATTCACACTTGATCACATCATAAGTATTCATTTCATGGTCCATGCATATATCTATCATAATGTATATTATAATCAACTCAACAATCAATAATATCAATTCACATCCCGTTAATTAAGTACATTCTGCAAGTCATTTATATATATGTATCATAATGAGAACATGGTCACTAAATTCTTCATCCAATCCTCGGATTGACTTCCTCATCCTTCTCAAGGCATGTTTAGGCAAGGAGGGATGTTACATACTTCCCTCCTTGGAACAAAACTTGGCCTCAAGTTTTTATGAGATTGCTTAAAGACTCGTGCTATACAAATCAAATCACATAATAATATTTCCAACCATATAATAATATTTCCAACCATATGAGCATCATTTACTTTACCGTAAGAGCTACATCATTGGCCCCATGCCACTACTCTAGTTCACTTTTCTCTTAATCACAAACTTTTCCACAAAGTCAAGACCAACTAGCTTGGTGTTCCATACTTCCCTTTTTCATTTTACTTCAAAGGATAATTGTGAGATTGATATGAATGGTTGAGTTTAAACTGACAAGTGACAGGGTACATTCTATACTGACTTTTACATTCATGCTTCATAGATGATATTCAATTAATATTATATAAGTTTTGCTTATATAGGACTGTGTCTTATGAGATCTCTACCTTTAAATTCTTCGGTTTTACTTTTACCTTTTAAATCATGCTTGATTTCAGATTATATATATATATATATATTCCAGATTGCAACTTGACCTTGTACTCAAAAAGTGTCATACCCATCCTAGTGATCCATCTATAAACACCTATGTTCTGGCTATCTAGGCTAGTATCTTGTTCCACTTAACCTAATTGTTTCCTACAGAAGATCATAGGTTAATGGCCTTCAAGCAGGCAGTCTACACGCACAAATGATTTTATCTTGAATTAATTAGAAATGCCAATAAACACAAAGTACAATCCAAAATAATTCTGTTAAAGATAAGCAACATGCACCTTGCCAGAATTGGAAATATTCAGGGGCGTTTCTTAGGTTCAGAGAAGTGAGGCAATCATAAGTGTTCGAAACTTAGATGCAAAAACTACGATAAATATTTTCTAGCCTGAAGCTTCGATTGCACTATGCAAGAAAGGAGCTCCAACAAAAATCATGATATTTGCATGTGACCAGCTGGGGATACACAGTATACTGTATGACCTAAAAAAAAATCATAGATGCATTTACTTGACAAAATACCACATGTTTTTGAGAGACTGAAATTTGTATTTTTCAAATCCACAGAAGTGTAACCACTATTAAAAATGTCTAATGCAAGAATTCAAAGGTCTACAAAGTAACATAGTATTTCAATTGATATTGCTGAAAACATCTCCTGATATAAATTTGATTAATTATTACAAAACTTCAAAATAAACTATGCCAAAATGGCATCTTCTGCATCTCTTCAAATTCAACATCACAAAACTATTAAATGAACATTTAGCTACATTCTAAGAAAATAATATGGTTAAGATACAGAATAATAATCTTCAAAAGCTACTTAGATGCGAATGTAATGAAATGAATACATGAGTACCAACACCAAAGTATTAAGTGGGTTAGCTTGTTAAGATTATTTAGTACAATGCACTATCACCTAGCGAGGAATTATAGTTCTGAAGTATTCAAAATTGTCTCTAGAACTTATAGTTTTGAAATTTTCATGAGCATACTTTTTTTTTTCCAA
The DNA here is from genome assembly GCA_010110895.2 of Picea sitchensis. NCBI lineage: Eukaryota > Viridiplantae > Streptophyta > Pinopsida > Pinales > Pinaceae > Picea > Picea sitchensis. Next base: position 25,033 of record SNQJ01S0016037.1, read on the forward strand.
AGAAAGTTAACCAGGAAAAAGAGAGTATTAGCTCTTGTTTAACTGAATAATATCGGAAGAAACTCTAAAAACTCAAATTGTACCCAGTGGTGCAAATTTTTTAAGATTATTCAAATTTAGTTATATATATATAAAAGAAACTCTAAAAACTCAAATTGTACCCAGTGGTGCAAATTTTTTAAGATTATTCGAATTTAGTTATATATATATGAAGAAGAAACAAGGCCAACCTTAAGGAGCTCATTCAAGTTCACTTCAATTTGCAACATCATAACTTTAGGGTGATTCACAAGTTAGGCCCAAGTATAGCCTCAACTCATTAACCTTGACAAGCTCTTTTCTGATTTTGGTTTATTATCACAAGTATCTACCAGAGACAATTATATTCATAGCTTTGCGATATTGATTTCATGCTTTACCTTTCAAGGAAAAGCAATGTTCATCATGCACCCATTCAAGGAAAAGAAAAAGGCATTAAAATATGATTTTGTGGAGTGTTGGTCTCCATCTGTTCACGTAAGTTCAAAGCGCCAGCATATTGCTGTTTTTGAGTGCTTTTACCGAGGATGGGATTTTGCAAGGCTAAGAAAGCTGTTGTTACTCTTTCCATAACCTAACACTGATCCTAAAGTAGAGAAAACTCTACTGATATATCCAAGAAGTGAAGTGAGAAAGGTGATGTAGAGTATTCAGTGTGCAAGAGTACTACAATTTTTAACCATTTACCACCAATGGAGCAACAAGGTGTAAAGAATGATTGTTTTAAATGTGTGAGAATGAAACATCGACATGTATTTAAGCATAGAAAAGGGATGCTAAAAACAACAACAGGTTTCCATGAATGCAGTAGCACGGTCATAATTGTACGTATTCCATCAAATGTAGCAGGCGTAAGTATCCCACCAATTAAGTTATTGTTGTGGTGAACTTTGTGTAACCAATAATTTAGCAAGCATAGCACAGTAACCAAGGTATGATATCAGCAATTCAACAGTTATACCAGCAGCAGAGATATAGCAGAAAATATGATACAATTACCAATCTTGTACCAGGACTATAGCAATGATGAGTTAAGTATTATGAAGATTTATCATATATTCATTGTTACCATTAATTTACCATCAATCAAACTCTGCAAGTTGACATGTATAACCGTTTTAAAATATGATCATGACAATTAACTCAGGGATTGGTCCTCAAAAAAGGTTGAAAAATACAGCAATACAAATCTTTGATAGATCGTTAAGGTGGATGGATTATTGCCCCACTTGTAGGGTTTGAATAACACCGTTATGTGACAGAACGCTGCCTCAAGAAACCACTCTACTTCCTCACTTACTCAATGGAATTTTTGTGCAATTTATGATAGTGAAGGAGACGGCTAGACAATAGCCAATAAATGGTCAACGTTCAGCATATGGAGAGGTGCGTTGGGCCAACTTAGGAGTAGGTTTGATGACCATAATGATTAGGGACAGGAATACTTTGCAACGCCCATCAATAGATGGCATATACCTTGGATTCACACACACAATAACTCAGAATTGTGACAACAAATGGTTGGGACAAAAATGGCTTCAAGGCTGCACCAGGAAATGGATCAGATCGATTTATTCCTAAGGAAAAGATAGATCAGCATACCCCCAGAACATTAGCAAGGACGCTCTTTGCTTCATCAGTTTAAGATAGTCCCCGAAACCTTTTGAGCAGTGATTCAAATCAGCAACGATTTGAAGTTATGGGCAGATCTTACTCACTGATTTCATTTCAGAGATACAATGGATTGAATAAATTCTGAAACATTAGCAAGAAGGGCTGTAGATCATCATCAAAAGAACGATTTAGCCATGCAGTTTAATAGTTAGGAACAGAGATGAAGAAATAGCAATATGAGGTGTCGATTTGGCTCTTTGTGGAAATCGTTGGATGGTTTGATATGTCGATATGGAGACTGGAATCATCTGGAGTATGGCACATTCCAAACCCTGATCAATAGATCTTTGATGTTGCAGATTTAAGCCTCGAGAAGATATGTGTTTGGGCAGCAATACTATCAAACCCTCTCAATCGAAAGATCATTAGGACTTACAACCAAGGATGAAGTCACCAAACATAAATTTCAATCATCCTCGATACGCAAATACTAAAATTCCAAAGGATGCATTAGAGGTTGAGAAAATACATAAGACTTACAATTCACCAAAAGAGCCCTTGTCACGTTTCAGGTCCATACTGCTAGATTAATCAGACAACATAACAACAACCCAATTAAACAACCCTCTGCCACCATGGAGAAAATCTATCCTTGCCTTTGGGCTTATCAAAACATACCTGGGGCATCTATCAGGATTGTCAAGAACCTTGGTGTGTAGTAGGGATTGCCACTGTGCTGGGTTTCCTAAGTCCTTCTTCTCCTCCTCTGTTCTTTTCCACAAATCAATTTTATAAGAAAACATTGCATGCCGAAGGCCAAGTGTTGAAACCCACTCTCATACCACATGTAATGCCCAACCTACCAAATTTTTTTCCTAGTTTTTTTATTATTGTTATTTTTATTTTTTATCAGCAAATAAATCGCTTACAATTGAGAGTGACTTCCCAAGCAATTGAAGCATCTAACCATGCTGGCAACAACATAAAATCTATAACTCCAACTTCTACCAACAACAGTCTTAATAAATGGGATGAAATCCTCATACTCATGAAAACATTCAACAATATAGAAACACCTACTTCTGTTCTTCAACAATTGGAAACCATGAGTGCAACACATAAGACCCACAGTGACTTAAGCAAGTCGATTCAAAATTGCATTTGCAGAAATTTTCCACAATGGAAAAAAACACGCACCTACCCATTACACATTGTTACTCATCAGAGTTATAATGCAAATGAAATTCCCAAGCTATGTCGTGGTTTAACCATTCAAAAATATTTAATCTAGCATAAACGCAATGAAAGAACATTGTCCATGCTGGGCATCAACTTACAAATTTAAATCATTTTACTCTAGCCTAACAACAATGGAAAATGGAAGGCCAAATCTGGCAAGGATTTTCCCCTTCAAAAACATTTTTCCCATTCATGGAAAAACCATAATATAGAATTGTCATAATGAATTACTACAAAATTATTAATGCCCACATTCATAAAAGAATTTGTTCATTTGGTGAAGTCAAAGGAGAATAGAATCATGCCCACAACTAACACAATTTATTATTTTACCAATGCTGCTACAGGGGTGGCATCATGCCCATAATATAAATCTCAAATTTGATAGAGAACCCTGCCCAAAAGAAAATACCATTGCCATGTCTATTCTTGTGAGTTCATGTGGAAACCAAGCAGTTGGGTCAATTACCATGGTGAATTCCTCCTTCCAATTAAGGTTATCCATGTATAGTTTTGTATCCTTTTCTATTTCAGGCACTATGAAATGCATTAACCAGAATCACTGGAGGTTAATACAACACATTTACATGCCTTGACTGAGAACCTAGGATGCAAGAAGATAACCACATAAAACAACCTTAACACATAAATACCATACCTCTCTTTTTTCTTAGTTGTTAAGTAACAGAGGCAGCATGGAGGCTACCAGAATTAGCTTAAATGAAAAGAATGCATCCTTATGGATTCTATCTTGATGAATTTGAGCATACATTAAAAAAACAATGATCCTGCTACTGGCACTAACATAATATATTTTAAGGAACTAAAAGATCTCGGCATACACAATAACTATACCCACTTGCTCTTTATTTAAAATGAAGGTACAAAAGGACTAACTGTAGTTAACTTATTCGTTGTGCCAGAGAAACACTCTGAGTATTTTAATGAGTGAATATGGTACCATATATTGTACAGAAAATTATGGTGTTTCCTATGACTTTTTTTTTAATGACTCGAAACAATTCAATGTGTGAATCAAGCCATTACAACAATTATCAATATTCAAGAGAGTTGGGAAGTGTGTTGGTCCTTTTTAAGCTCACTATAGGTTTGCAGAATCATTAGAAAAGCATGCCCACACCACATTCCACTCTAGAGATTTCATCAAACACAATGATAACATGATATTAAAACTCAAATTATAATTCAATTTATCAGGGAAAAGATTGCCATCAATGGGTACTTTCCAGGCTATACGTTGGAATTAAAACAGGGGGTTGCTTACAACAACGAAACACCAATGATTTAGAATAGATCTTTCTATCTTGAGTTCCCTCATTCATCACTTCCAAAATTATTTACAGGTTGGGAATTCATGTGCAAGATAAACGCCCTAACCCTCAAGGTTTTGCTTCAGAGGCAATCGTTCTAGATGTTAAATATATGTGAAAAAGAAGAAGTAACTGTGACTACCTATATAAGGCATGAACTTCTCAAAGAATATGTTTATTTAAACCCTGTATATCTTACCAATGACAACGCTACATATGCTGGCCTGCAATCTTAAGAGTTTGAGATCCTCTGTGTTTTTGGGTTAACTCTATAATGACGAATTTAATACTTTGGTTGTTTCAGAAATTTACCCACATATTGGGCAAAATTGAACACTTCTATGGGGTTAAATGAATAGAAAATAAACATAGACATTTATGCTCCAGGATAAGATTTTGATCTAGTTACGATTTTGCATTTTCCAGCAATAATATTAACCCCTAAAAAAAATACTTTGATTGATGGCTTTTGACAAACACTTGGAAGACAGACTTCTAAATTTGCCAAACTCAACGCATAGCAATAAACCTTAATGCTAATACTAGCCATTGGAATGCATTTCATTCTTCTGAAAACACCTGGTTCATACACTCAAACAGGTTTTATAATTGATACCCAAAATAGAGATTTTGTCAATAAATCTAAAATATACTAACACATCCATTTTGCTAATCTTTCAAGCAAGAATATAATTCAAAAAAGAAATCCATTCCAACAATGAAACTACTCTTGGACCATCATCATATATAACTCATCAGTACAGGTTCAAAAGCATATAAATATATGGGGGGATATTAAGGAAAAACCTAAACTTGTAAGCTATAGATATAGCTATTTTAACCCATTTCAACTTACCAAAATTTCACAACGACAATTTCCTTATATCCTAATTAATTTTTTTCCTATAAATAACCGGGAATAACTAGGTTAGTAACACTATAAATCCATATGTAACCAAATATATATAAAATCAAATTAAGAGACAAACTACAATATGAATACAAACGAAAAATTATACCTAGCTGGTGGGTAGATTTCCTCAATTTAGCAATGTTCCATCCATCAGCTCCTATTCTCTTGACATTGCCATCTCTCATGGTGCCAACCATTTCCTCCCAACCATACTTAGGAAAAATTTATTTCCCTGAGACCCCGAGCTATATAGGCTCATAACCAATTTTAGATTAACGGATGTACTCTACATGGATTTTACCATCCGTTGGTAAATATCCCAAATTAATGAAGCTAACTTCTTCCAAATCCTATGATATTCTCTTTTTTTTTTAATAAAATAATAATATTTGAAGAGCCCCCTAAAAGTGGGTAAATTCAACCATTGGGTCTTAAACAATTTTCCTCAACTTAATTGGGATATGGAAGAATTAGCCACTTGAGAGTAAGTCCAACCCACCCACCTTATTGCGCACCCTCCAATCATAAGACCATATATTCTGCAATTGGAGACTCCACGTTTCTATTGAGACTCCACACCTCAGTTGAGACTGCACACCTCAGTTGAGACTCCATGCCTCTATTGAGACTCCACGCCTCGGTTGAGAATCCACGTCTCCATTAAGGTTTTATTGGTTATGGTTCACGCCCATCTATTGACAAGGATTTCCCTGTCATGTACATGGAACCAACACACATATATCAAATAGGTCAATATCATATAAGCAACATAATACTTAATTGTACAATATTATGAGTTATCCTTTATGGATATTCATTGTTTGACTCCCAATCTAGAGTTCTCTTAAATAGCCATATCCACCTGTGTCCTCCTCATATATCCAATGTCCTGCATTACTTAGATTAATGACATCATGTCATAACTATAAGAAATATAATATCAATGAAATTCAAATTGATTCCATTAAGCTTTCTCGATGTTAAATTTAGATTCCATAGCCTTCCTCTTCCTTCAATTAATTATATCCACGAGTCCTATAGTGTCTTCCTCACACAATTCAAACTTCTTCATAGCGTAAATATTCATTTCATGGTCTGTGCATATATCTATCATAATGTACATTATAATCAACTCAACAATCAACAATATCAATTATTGTCTTGTTAATCAAGTACATTTTGCAAGTCATTTATATATATGTATCGTTATGAGAACATGGTCACTACACTCTTCATCCAATCCTCGGATTGATCTCCTCATCCTTCTCAAGGGAAGCTCAGTTAAGGAGGGGTGTTACATATTGATCCGTAGGATCTTTTAATGACTATGGTTGAGTTTTAATTTTGCATGCGCTAATTAACCATTTGAGAAACTTAGTGAAAGAATGAGGAAAGAAGAGGAATTATGACAGCCATATACATATATGTAGATCTGAAATGAAATAATAGACAGCAAACCATAACACGCAGATTGATAACGAAGTTCGACACAACTTTGCTTACGTCTTTGAGCCTTTGTCTCTGTGGGGGAGGCTTCTTTATTTCTGTTCAAAAGCTCAAAAGTACATCGCTGTAGTGCCAATTGGCTACAAGACTAATCTGGTCATGTTCGTCCAGATTTCAAGAACCCTACAAAGAAAACGGCATGCAAAACGGACGTTCGGAGCTCCCAGAAATGGCCCGACAGCATTTGCTCCTCAATAGCTTCCCTGCATCAAAATGGCTTTGGCTTGGCTTCTCTTCAGCATAACTCTGCTCTGACTGCCTCTTAATTGTCCTCCATGGCCTCAAACAGGCCTGTTTTATATAGATTTGAAGTTGGTTGTTCATCTCCAACTTCCTCCCAAAATTTGGGCTCCAAAAATGTCCAATATCTCCCAAAAATGGAGAAAATCCAATAAAAATAGGCATATAATCATTGGAAATCCCAAAACTTTATAAAAAACCTACTTTTGACAAAAATCGGGCGAAGCCCCCAAAACTCGCGCTCCTGGTCATATTGGACGGCCATGTGGCCACTCGCCCATGCGCTGGCCCCCTCTTCGCGCTCCAGCTCCTGGTTCGGTGGCATATACATAGGACCAGGGCTTTAACAAACTACCCGCGCCCTTTGTGGTAACGGTCCCGGGTCACATGGGACCGCCCGGGAACCGAGGGCTGGACCCTCCATTACACCCCTGCGCCGGTTAAACCCCTCCGTCGAGCTCTGGTCGTGTGGTCGTGTTCGTTGGACCGTGGGCTGGGGCTAAGCCCCGACCCTTTCCTCCGCCAACCATCCATTTAAACTAATTCAAATAATTAATGTGCCATATAGTTTACAAGAAACACCCATAGGGCGGGCGGTTAGCCCGGCCCTGCCAATCCTTAGCCCAGAGGGGAGGTCGCGGGTTCGACCCCCAGCCAAGCCATATAACTTTTACACAAAGTCGTAGACCAACCACAAGGTGCCACGTGGTAGCCCATGACTGGGCCATGTGGC
>SNQJ01S0016037.1:32697-50941 GCA_010110895.2 Picea sitchensis
AGTTTGTTTGTCAAAATAACAAAGATGTCTCTTCTTCTCCTATTCCATTTACAATCATAATGTAGGTAGTTGTACACTGAACAGAGGTTGCTATTGCCTCCGTCTTGACACGTAGTCCCAGAAGAAGCAAATTTTTAGCACAATGTACAGGGGCTCGGCCAAAAGTTCTAGAAAGCACGCATCCCCTTATATCACTGCGCAGGCAGGTACGACAAATGTCTTCTTGACTATGACACTTGGGCAACATAGTCGATTTTGATATCTGTTACAACAGCTTACATGACTAATCTCATAGTCATAACTCATACTTATGTTGCCTTCTCTTTATGGAAATAACCAACCAGGGTCACTTTCCCTTTTATACTATAACAATTGGCAAGAAAACCTTCTTGCCTCAACTTCCATAGGACTTTACCCATCTCACCTTTTCTCTTTATGGGAACTATCCACAGTCCCAAAGGATTCCTCTTTATTTTTCTTAAAGAGATCATCCCTATTGCGGGTTTCAACCATTATAGGTCAAGCAAGTGACCTTACACATTTTCATCAGTCCTCTGGTCATGAGGAGTTATATACTCTGATTTTAATATAAAAAAAGTAATTTTAACTACCAAGGATCCTACCTAATCCTATCAGATTCCTTTAATCCCACAAAGGTATTAACCATTATATAATCAACCATCATCAATGCCCGAGGTTCCAACTGCCCATGCTTAGAGTCAGTGTTATGAACACTAGGTCATCCATACTTTGGGCTTCAACTACCCTTGACAGAACCCTGCCACCTTCATCTATCCACATTCAAGTCTTATTATTAATGTTAATTAGCATATCCCTACTCCGTTAAGAGTAGTTATTTCTTTGACAAAGGGATAAAGAAATTCTTCTGTTGAAATTCAATAAGAATTCCCAAATCACAGGTTCAATATGCAGTCCTTCTCCTCAAAGAGTAAATGCAGATAACAATACCTCTTTATGTGACTCATGCATGAGCTCAAGAAGGCCAAGTGTTGTTTCCATTTTCTGATACCAATTTGTAACACACCCAACCCCTTAGTTAGCAATTTAAGGAATTGTGCATCAAAATTTTGGTCTCCTCAAGTAATCAAATCCTCCATCCAGGGTCTCTATCACTTTCTGCTCATCCATAGATTTCCAACCACAGTCTCCATGTTCAAGAACAAGCTCAGAACTGGAAGATATACCCTTCCCAAGTTCCTCAGGTGTTCATTGGTTGGGGCCACGTGGCTTCCACGTAGATCCAACTCAAAACAATTCATCCCAAGTTCTTCGATATCCCTAAGCTTCCAATATTCCTAAACCTATGCCAAAGATCCATTCTCCAACCAATCCATCGATTGGGCTTGACCATCGACTAACACACCGATTAGCGGGCAAATTCGATGCTCGAGACATTGGCCTCCAAATTTGAAGTCAGGGCCTAGCCCCTTTTTCTTCAAAGACCATCGCATATGACCACAGGCTATGATCGGATGCCAAGACCATAGGTGCCTATTTCAGTGCTCCAGAATTTCGGGCTCTGGGCATTTTCAATCCACCACACGCCAATTCCTCCGAACTCCGAAGTGGTGAAGTTACAAACTGACACAAAGGGTTCAACGGTCCCTACTCTCTTTCGAGATCTATGGCCCACGATGACTTCGGGCCTCCAAACTTCGGTGAATATCTGAAACACCTCTTCACAAAACCTTCGGGGTTGACGATCCACTAACATGCATCCCCACATGATGGACGGTTGAGATTCACTACATTACTCTGGGCTTTGGGAGTCTTTGACCTTCTACAACTGCTCCCCACCTATAACTCCTGGAGTGTCCAATCTTCAGACTAAAGGATCTGTCACCATGCATCCTTTATAATGGACAATTGAGATCTTCTCCGGCCTTCGGGGCTTTAGAAGTTTAACTCACTCCTCCAATGAAATATCCCGGATTTGGTCAACGCTGGGCTGACCACAACCTAGATTTGACGGTCCTGATCTATCCATGTAGACCCCAGATCAATAGTTCATAACCTCCTCTCAGGGTCCCACTGTTGCTCCATGATTCACAACACCGTCACTCGACACATTCATCCCCACGTGCTCTCAACGTGATGCACAATTTCCCTCGATCGAACGACCGAGAGGGATTCCGAAGGATCCATAGATCCACGATCCACATTACTTATCAACTTTTTCCTTCAAGGGTTTTGGTGTTACTACACCTCTATTCTCCCAAAACGGTCAACACCAAGATGACTACCTCATAGATTTGACGGTCGGGATAGTTCCTGGGCATCCTCAAATCTACGGCCCAAATTAACATCGAGATTTTGGGACTTCGAAGGATTCACCTCTTTAACTACGAACACGCCTCGTTCCCTAGACCCATGAAGTCCGAAGGACTTGGGAAATTAACTCCCATGTTCCTTCTCCCAATACAACGATCGCAAAGGACTTCGTCTCTTCCCGAACGGATCTCGTCCGTTCGTCTTCCAGACAAAGGGAAACCTTCCCTTTTGATAATTCAATCTCACTATTCTTCCTGAGCTTTGTTAGCTCTGAAAGGCTTAAGATATTTGCGCTCTTTCTCTTGAACTTAACACTTAGAAGGACCTTCTGCGCACCCCTTGCACTCCTCCATCAATCTAGAATTTAAGAAGTTCTCAGTCTTTGCCCGCCTCACAGAGAGCTTGTGAATACATGCACTACCTCTCCTGAGTTTAACATAATCCTTCCTCCAGGAGACTCATAATGACCAAGGGTGTCGACATGCACACGTGAAACTATGCCCAAGGTCGACGAACTCACAGTTCATTTATTTTAACTTAAGCCACCACAGGGCTCAAGCATTTACATGTAGCAACTAGATAATTCCTTACTTTCTTAGATACATAGTCAGGAAGAATTAAAGGGATACAGTATAACCATTAAGTAAAAATGTACATCCATAAAAAAATTCATAGGATATCCAACTTTAATCTACAATTATAGATCAGTTACATAGGATATGAGAGTACTTATCTATTACAAGTTGCAACCAACTAACTTACTATGGGTGTTCACCTTTCCACCGAATCATAGGCTCAGAGGATTTCATTCTTAGCGCTCTAACCACCCCCGTGCCAAGCCATGATATCACTAGGGAACTATGTTATCTCTCAAAGACCTTATCCATGTCACAGTGTCTCTGCAAAGTTTTATCAGATGCTTCCTCAACATCAAGCTCATGTTCGGGTCCTTCATGTCGTGTTCTCTGCACTTACTTTTGGTTCACGCATGTCCTTCTAAGCTTGCACTCTCGTTTGTGACTCCTCTCTCCCCATCTGTGTGTATCTTACCTTCCTTCTTTAGGAAGGTTCCCAACCTATCATGTTCCTTATCTCAAAAGGAAGCTCAGGTCTGCAAGTCTTTGTGGTACTTTGGGATGACAACCCATGTTTTCATTCATGGGGGTGGTTGATTATTCAACCACTAGTCCTTTCCTTTTATTAACTAATTCTTTCCTCTAGTATCATGGCTCATACTTCAAGGCTTCACCCCCCAACATTCAGTTATGGGTAATTTAACAATAATACATTTACATCATCCATATGCCTTAGCATGGAAATCCTATTTTATGATTAATTACAAGTTGGGGGAAACATGGGTGTTAAAAAAGGAGAGCATTAAGGCATATCTCATCATTAAACATGAGATATAAAGCAGGAGATTGATTATTTGCATGAAATCAAATGAAGAACATGTTCACGAACCGATGACCCTGTGTGTCTTTTGCGTGTGCCAAGTGCAAGCGGTACACAAAAAGGACCCTCTGAATAACATCCAATGAGGAAAACTACTGAAAAAGGAGAGGAAACCACCAATAAGGATAATGAAATCCAAGACACTACATGAATCCCAATGTGTGAATAGATGTCTTTCTGCCGAACACAAGGGAAACCACCTAGTCAACGAAAATGATGAAATGTCGACTGCTAGGTTCAAGGTTACCTACGAATGAGGAAAGTAGGACTAGGGTGTGCACTAGGAATACAAATTCATGTGATTCTAAGATAAAATGAGGGTATGGCCGACATGAAAATTCAATAGTTTTGAGGAATGGCCGACACAGGTTGATAGACATCCTTTGAACAAGACCATGAGACATATGGAAGACTCTGGCAACATAGACTCAATGATGAAACCATGAGATGCAGGAGGCATCAATCAAACTCTCCATGGGGACTGGAAGTGTAACCAGTCGGGGGAGTAAACTCTTTGTAACGAGCTCAACTTCCTAAGGCCATGCTAAAACCAAAATTATGATGACAAGTGGTCTAAAAAATTTTGTGCTCTGTTAAAAGGCGAAACAACTACTGCCAATATAAGATAATACTCCCTTCCTGCCCATATATATATTTTTTTCATAGTAAAATAAATGCTATGATACAGAGGAGGAAATGAGTGTTGCAAGTAAGAAAAACTAGTTCCAACACCGGAACATACCTATGCTCAATGCAAGGAGGTGCATGCGGGAGATGGACACTTGGGGGAATTTTCCCTCCTGGGTATAGGGTGTCAAGTTGCAAAGGATATAAATGAGTGTATGCTTGGTTGAGGATACAAACTATTGAGGAAAACAATTTATAATGCAAAGAGAGAACCAACAATAGACTCAATACTGCAAGCAAGGGCATGAGATGCAATCACAACTTAACACCAAAAAATGTCCTTTTCCATAATCTTGATCTACTTGGTTTGAAAAATGGATAAAATTGTACCAAATAGACATCCTTTCAAATCCGATTTATGAGTGTGAAAGAGACAAGTTCACTCGACAATATTTTATCTTTTTGAAAACGAGTCGGAAAAGAGCTTAAATCAAACTCGCCTGGGAGTCCTCTAGGTATAGGTCAACATGCTTATGAGTGAGAAATGAGGTTCAACATAAAGTCATGTATTAGCTATAAGGGACTCCCATTCCTACGGGAAAAATATCTGCATGGGCACCAAATGAAGCAGAGGATCTAACTAGGGTACCCATGTTTGGTAAGTATCTACCATTTGATAACGACACGTCTTGTAGCAGATGGAGAGTTTTGTGTCGCTAAGAAATGAGTTCGTACCTAAGGCATATGTGTGATAGTTATAGGACAATGAAAGTGTGTATGCTGGAATGGATACCTATCCTATATGATGGGTAGCGAAAATACATGTATGTAGTTATGAACGGTCGTCATAACGCTAAAAACCGCAAGAATCCGTGACGAAAACTAAAAAAACCAACTCAATCCACTGTTGTATTAGTCCATTAGGTGAAAATATGATCCGAAACTATGCAAAGTGGGTAAAAATTGCTATAAACATTAATAAAAACCAAATTTTACTATGTCATTTGACTTTTTAATGCAAATAGTGGATTTTGGACCAAATTACCTTCGATCTTCAACTGGTGATTGCGAGATCTACGACTGGCGGAATCAACGACCATCTAGACCAGGGGATTCATATTCCCCTCCTCTTTCTTTCTAGTGGATTACATTTTGTATTTAGGTTTGAATTTTTAATTTATCTAGGGCGCAGATCAAAAGTTTAGGTGTACGCGGGCTACCATTCATTAGGTCGCATATACGCGGCTGTATAAAAGAAAACCAATGTATACTCAAATCTATATGCGAATGTGAATGATGCAAGCTGCGTATATGTCCGTAAACAAAGTTTTTGATGGTTGCTAACTCAAAAAGTGATGTTTCTCTGGCAATATGGTGCTAGAATGGAGGGAAAGTGAACATGAGGAGGTAGATGCTACTGTGGAAAGAGATTTGGGGGCCCAAATGGCCTTGAAGAGATGCAGGTTATATAAGTTTTGGGTACTCAAGGGGATGAGGGTCCAAGTGAGGTTGCTATAGTTGCTCGTGGATTACTAGGATCCAGACAGTGAGAGCTTCAACCTTGATGGGAAACCATTAGTGATTGAAGTCGAGGATATTTATTTATTGACAAGGTTGTCGCGTTGGGGTGAGGTGGTGAACCTCAAATCCAGAGGAGTTGGGAGCGGTATGAATATAGAAGAGTACATAGATGCTCACTACATAACAGGGATTGAGAAGGTCGGGAGTCAACTCCCCATCTGAGTGATAAACAATCTAAGCCTCAATATTTTCATCCTCATTTTGACCCATATCACATGATCAACTTTTTTACACCAGGCATTGAGGCTGCTTATGTTCTACTCCATAGAGTGTTTGAGACCCACGGTGTATGATTGGTGCACCTTACTATTGGATAATATGAAGAGCCAGTTGACAAAATGCAAACAAGATGATAAGAGGAACTTTGGGTTTGCTTCCATCTTGTGTAGTTTTTTCTTCGAGCGAGTTCCAGGTTTGGGACCTAGATTTGAGATCATTCCTCGAGGACATCGTGATCCATCCATAGCACGATGGACCAAGGTGATGATACGACAGGGGGGAGGTAGGGTTCCCACACCCTACAACAATGATTTATTTTACTGGTGAAGATGGTAGGTCATTACTTTGGATGACTAATATTATGTAGGGATTGACTTTAGAGGGGAGCCTGGCATGCCATTACCCCCAGGGACCTCCTATGGGGACATATGTATGTCAAAGTTTTTAAATATTTCTTTTTTTTATATTTTTGTATAGGAAAACAACAATATTTTTGGATGATGTTTAAGTACTAACTAGAAACATATGTGATGCAGACGTAGGTCCATGACGACCGGATGAGCTTCCATGACATCGTCAGAGGCACCGAGGAGATGAGGTGGTGGGAGGAGAATCAGAGTGAGTTCTTCAAAACATGCAGGGAAACATGTCTCGTTTGACACATAGAATTCCAATGGTTCAGGTAGAGGATCTGTCGGAGGCTATTCAACGACAGGTGGTTGGCATGCCCAGAGCTTGGGTGCTACTCTTTTGACATCTCGCAAACGCCGTATTTTTTTATCATAATACACATCCGACGCCACATGCATAGATGTCATGGATTTTGTATTATTGGTTGTATATATGTATTGAGGGTGTTAGCCCAATTTTGTACTATAAACATCATATTTTTTGAAATATATATAAAACATGGTTCTTCGGATTTACTTATGTTACATTGTGTACATTGATGAGAATGTTTTCCTTGATTTAGTTATGTGACAAATGCCAATCTAAAACAAAATTAACATAAGCATCGGATACATAATTAGAACTCCTGGGTATGTGATGATAAGTAATAAAATCAATTTGTCGTTCTAAAATGTGTACCTGTAGGAATCGTCGGAGTAACATAGGGTCGCACACATGGTAACTTTCGTTCAATTGACATACTACTAACTGGGAATTCGGGTGAACCTCCAAAGAGAGAATACCATGTGAAATGGAATCGCGCAAAATTTCTATAACGACGCTATATTCGACCACATTATTCATGGATGGACCTAGGCATACACCACCTGAAGACACCAGTTGACCCTCAGGTGAGTAAACCACCCAAGCGACAAAAGCCAAGTTCTGTGTATGATGACTGGATCTGTTTGCGAATCCTAAGTAGAACGAAGACTCCGTTGACATTTTCCAACCAAGGGAAAACTCGATAAGCAAGTTGAAGAAAAAAATAAAGGGAAAATATATATACACTAAATTACATTAGTATACAAAGAGTTACGCCTAAGCTTGGGGCTCAAGTGTAATATCTTTTCAAGAAGAGCCCATTCCTGGGCTCCGACAACATGTTCCCTTCATAATCTTCTAATTCATAGGCTCCTTTTTCTAAGACACGTAAAAAAATATAAGGACCGTGCCACATGGGTTTGAACTTGCTTGCCCCCAGTGGTTCTTTGGCTTGATCATATAAAAGGACCAAGTCACCCTCAACATACAACCAAGGATAGATAGAATTATCATATTGGACCTTGACATGTCTTTTGTTTGCTTCAATAGTCATAGAGGCATCTCGACGTTGCTCGTCAAGGCTATCTAGGTGTACAAGACATTGCTCAAGATCGAAAGTGTCAGGGAGGAGCGCGACTGCCAATATAAGAGAAGGGATTTCACATTTAATAGCTAAGATCGACTCCACACTATGTACTAACTGGAAAGGAGAAAATATGGTGGTGGTATTGATCGAGGTTTGGTATGCCCAAAGTGTGGGATATAGCATAATGTGCCAGTCAGATTTGTTCTGGATGATGGTTTTCTGCAAAATAGTCTTGATAGACTTGTTGATGGCCTCTACCTATCATTTTCCTAGGGGTAGTAAGGGGAAGAGTGACTATGCTTAAACTTGAAATTGGATTCTATCTCTTCCATCATTTCATTCTGAAAGTGACTGCCATGATCAATGACAATCTCACTCAGGATTTCAAACTTGACAATAATTTGATTGAATACGAAGAAGGAAACAATATTCCCGTCAGACTTAACTGTAGGCATGGCCTCGAACCACTTAGTAAAGTAGTCTATGAACATGATAATGTGTTGATTCCCCCCAGTTGAAGTTGGGATGCAATCGACAAAGTCCATCCCCCACTTGGTGAAGGGACCGATGATAATGACCATATGGAGAGGGGTTGGTTGCGAGCGCATTTTTTGAGTGAACACCTGGTATGGGTGACACTTCTTAACCGCTTCAATGCAATCTTTAAAGATAGACGACCAAAAATAACTAGCTCACAAAAGTTTTTGGGTTGTCGCAAGCCCGGATAGATGACCACCACAAGCCCCACTGTGGCAATCATTTATAACTAACTTGACTTCTTTGTGAGTTAAACAATGACATAGGATATTTTTTATTCCTTGACAATACATAGTGTCACCGGTGATAAGGTAATTCTTATATTGGTATCATACACGCCATCGATCATCTCACGAGAGATGCTGAGGGAAATTCAAAGTTTGAAGATAGAGAACAATGTCTCCATACCAGGGGTCAGACGACGAAACAAGGAAAATGTGTTCATCTGCAATATAATCAACATGAATAACATCCTCATCCAATCATGGGAAGTCAGATATTAACTCTGCAAAGACTATTGATTTCTTGGATTTCACAGAAGCGAAATCGAGATCGAATTCTTGCAAAATGACAATCCATTTATTATATTTCCCCCCTATGATACACCTGGTAAGGACGTATTGAAATGGATTGTCATCAACGACCATAGTGTTTTTACAAAGCAATATATAATGACATAATTGTTGGACTGTGTGGAAAACAACCAAAGCTAGCTTTTCGACGTGAGAATATTTGAGCTCAGGACCAACTAAGTTTCGACTAAGATAGTATATGACATGCTCTCAGAGCTCATCATCCTCCTAAACCAAAACCATACCAATAATCTCTTCGGACACGAAAACATAAAGCTAGTAATATCTACTATAGTATGGAGACTTCAACAGAGGCATCGATACCAAGGCTTTCTTCAAAGCATCGAAGGATTCCTAGGCTCTCTCATCCTAGATAAAAGGGGTGTCCTTCTTCAAAAGATGCATGAAACCCTTAGTAATATTGGCATAGTTTACTATAAATCGATGTAAAAAGTTAGATTTCCCCTATAAAACTTGAAGTTGTCGAATAGTGCACGGAGGAGGCAATCAAAGTATTGCCTCAACCTTTAACGGATCTACCATGATCCTGGTCTGAGAGACTAAAAATCCTAGAAGACATCCAAACCTAACACAAAAGATGCATTTATGAGGGTTAAACCAAATTCTATAATAGAGACATCTTTCAAAAACTAGACAAAGGTGATTAGGGTGATCCACTCTCTTACGAGAGTGAGCAACAAGATCATCAATATAAGCTTCAACTATATGCTTAAGATCGTGGAATGTGAAGGTCATATCATGATGGAAGGTTTCTCCAACGTTTTTAAGGCTAAAAGGCATCTTCCGATATGAAAAATTACCCCAAGGACAAACAAATGCTATCTTATGTTGATCCTAGGGTTTAATTTGAATTTGGTTATACCCTGAAAATCCATCCATGAAAGAAATTTTTTTTCTTCCCACACACTCATCTAGAATCTGATCGATGAAAGGTGTCGAGAAGTTTTCTTTAGGACAAGCTTTATTCAGGTCATGAAAATCCATGCATACACGGATGGTTCCTTGCTTATTATTTACAGGAACGAGGTTGGATACCCATTAAATCAAGGGAACCAGGTAGATAAAGCCAACATTAAGCAGTTTCTCTACCTCTGCCTTAATAGCAGGGGCCTTCCAGGGATTGACAACTCTAATACATTTTCGAACAAACTTAGCATCCGAGTAAGTTTTAATCTCATGTTCAAAAATTCGAGGGTTGATTCCTTGCATATCTTCATACGACCAAAAAAATACATCACAAAACTCCTTGAAGAGCTCGGTATAGATCATGATTTCTTTTGGCGAAAAATCTGCACTGATGTGCACATTTTCAATCTTGCCAGGGGTACGATATATATTGATTTCGATGGTAGGAGAGATACTCACCATATTTCCTTCGACATAAATACCGTGTGTATCAAGTGGAACTACGACGTGACCGACTATCTCGCTCAGAGTAGATCGAAAGTCATCTTGTTCGATTCTAGTGATCTTTGGGAGAAAATAAGAGAGATGATACATATCATCCCAAGGTTTTTCAAAACCATTCATGGAATCGATGATAACTTCATCTGATGGAAAAGTCTCATTGAGGTAGTCATGTGAGCAAGATGATTAAGTGACCCACACAGGCTTAAGAACAGGATCCTCCTCATCCATCTACGAGGTAACATGATCGGGATCGACGAAAGATTCAAGAACAACTTGATACTCTATCTCTGCTACCGATAGCAGCATGGCCATTCAAACATGCGACTGACCATCACAAAACACATTCAAGGAAGGTAGGGTCCAAGGATCATTAAAATAGGAAGTGTGGAAAGGAATGAACCTTTATGACGAAATGAGCCTACTGGACATGGTGTAAACATGGTGAATCAGTGCCATGAAGTCGAAGGTACCCATAAGGGATGAATACATTCTGACGCCAATATTCTCAGTTTCCAGCTGAGAATTTTCGACCACAGGGATCGAAGGTCCAACATATTCACTAGGGCTAGCATACGCAAAGGATAACTGGTCCATTGTCACGATCTTCCCATCATGAGGAAAACAAAGTGTGCAGAAGATGGACGATACAATGTAAGTCATAGCATAAGTCCAATTGCATCCTAGTAAAAAGTTATAATTGAGGGGTGCATTAATCACCTCGACATCCACCTTTATTGTCTTCCCACCTAAATGGACCGAAAAGGTAGGAAGAATACTATGAGGGTGGAAGAAATGACCGTCAAAAGTAGTCAACATGGTTGGATACTGAGAGAGAGTCAGAGAGCCGAGAGCTTTCCAACAGATCAGGGACATCACACATGTTGTAGCTCCTTCATCAACAACCGCATGCTTGATGATATACTTCGAGTAACCCACATGGATTTGGAATGCCACATGGTAAGGCAAGCGAGGCTTCACATCTATAACATAAAACTTGATAACTTTCGAGCCACTGGGATCTAGAGATCCTAACACAGATAACAAGGCATTCCTCTATGAAGGACACGTCTAGAGTACCTCCAGGGATGACATCGCACAAGGGATTTGACCCAGGTCCTCAATAATAGAGTAATTATGGGTGGCTCTAGCATTCGGATTGTGGGTATAGTGCTTGAGTGCTCCTTTTGGAATACAAGGCCATGGATCTGGTTTTTTGATCTGCAAGGGCATCTCCCGAGGAGGAGGATATTGTAGACTAGGTACAATTTGTGGAGAACTGTAATCACGAGACTGGGTGGATACATTAACTTGAGAATTGACCATATTGATGCACAAATGGTCATCGTCTTGTGTTAGTGAGTTTTGACTCCCACCCACCAGCCACATTTCCAAAATTTGAGGAGCTCGAGGCCATGTGTTAATTATGTGGGAAAGGATTCGTCAGCACGAGGGGTGGTAGAGATAAGAGCCTCACAGCTTCCGCAAGTTTAGGGCATAAATGAGTAAGATGATCGTCTGTATAAAGCTTACAGGGAAATTTCACCTTACGCCTTTATTTCTTTCCCTCACCAGCATTATTATTCATCCTCTCATTATTACCATTGTCCTTGGGCTTATTATTATTCTTCCTACCCTTACGATTATTATTACGTCCTTTCTTCTTATTCCCACCTAGTTTCCAGTTACCATTTGGGCCTGTCAATGATTGCACAGAATTACATCTACCAACTGAGTGGGATTTGAATACATAAACGAAGTTGACCCTCCCACAGACTGGTTTAGAGACAACTCTTTCAAATGGCTTGTCACTGAGTCTGCGAATTTCACATTGGCAGAGCCTACAATGACATCGGCATGAGGCCCAATATTTTGTCTAGGGTCATGGTTTGACCTCGGTGTGTCTGTAAGAATCTTTTATAACATCCTAGACTAAGCATAAATAAGATCTAACTGTTGGGCTTTGAATATTGCTTCTTCCTCAGATGTAACCCTAGATGTAGCAACATCCTTTGAAATAGTAGGTTGTAAAGACTTAAGGAACCAATCTAAAAAGAATTCTATGGATATGCAGGTATTGATCAACCTCTTCCATCTACGCCACTCCTAGATGTGATCCGAGATATGAGTGGCTTTGTCCTGGCGTAAGGTCGACAAAATTTCTAGGCCAACATCGTAACAAACTGGCAATTGGAAGTGGTTAAGGAAGACTAAAACCATCTGACTAAAGGTCTTGTATGCCCCCATAGGTAGCTTGATGTACCATTTCATGGCAATGCCTATGAGGGTGCATTGAAATAATCTTAACCGAATGGAATTGTCATTAAGGGAATTTGAAGAGCACCATAAGTGAAAGGTGGTAACGTGATCACCAGAATCCTTTCCATTCTTGCCTTCAAATTTTGGAATATTTGAAGGAGGCTTGGTGGGAATGGGGGGCCATGTAGGATCATGACACACATGGTCATTCATCAACTTAGACAAGTCTGGAAAATTGAGTGTGGCCATAAAAGGGAGACATGGTTGCGACATCTGTCCCCAAGATCCCTAGAAAGATTGTGTTTGGGGAATCACAACCCATCCATGGTTCTAGTAAGCACCATGGCCCTGTCTGGGATTGTAAGACCCTCCTCCAAGTTGATTCATAAGGGGTTGGTTGGACACCATTCCAGTAGGAATTTCCTGATGAGGGTTATAAAACTGCCCCCAACCAGAGAAGCTCTAGGTTGAGGGTTTCCTAAGGTATGAAACTAACCTCCTCCAGGTGTGAATCCGGAGGATAAAGGTGTATTCATCATGACAAATGTGTTGTTTGGAATCAACAATGAGGAGGTGAGCGTAAAGGATGAAACTTGGTCAGAAGCTTGTCCACCAGGTTGGCTACTCCACCAGAAGCAACAGGATTAGACCTGGGGTTAAAAGAAGGAATACCTCCCATGGTAGGAGTCATTTGAGGAATATGAGGGATACCAAACGAGAATGGAGTATAAGGAGGAGTTGTGCCCCCAAGTCCAATGCTAGCATTAGGGCTAGTGGCCGAGATGGAGTTTGAAAACTGCGAAGTAAAATTTGGCATGCCATAGAAAAAAGGACTAGAGGCCATCGAGATTGACTGAACATTATAGCCAGGTGAGTGACCAAGAGACCCAAATGGGTTCGTGGAAATAGGTTGAGTATTCATTATAATATGAGCAACAGTGATAATAGGTGCCTCTGACACTACAACCATTGTGGTTGCAGGGGTCGAAGGGGTACCATTAACTATAGTAGGAATGGGAGTCGAAGGGCTCCCAATATCTTGATGAATCAGTTCATTACTCAACCTTGTATAATTACAAGTCTGATAAGTGGAGGTGTGTGTGCCACGTTTAATAACTCTACACCTTTTAGAAGGAAAAGACTCAAAATGCGTTGGTAACTGTAACAAGCGGAGAGACCTGCGGGGAAGCTGGTCTAGCTCCACGATGACTTAAGACTCTAGATATAAAAAACAAATCCTAAGGCCCACTAGTAATCACAGAGCACACCAAAAAATAATAAAATGACCAATATGAACACAAACAGGATAAAGTGGTTGAAAGGGGACTCCCTCCCTAAAGTAGGTATGCCTCACCCAAGAAGGGCCTGGGACTCCCTGCTAAATATTGAAGGTATTAGAATCAGTTATAAGGGCCCTCGTGGGATTAAAAACCAGTCGGTCAAATCCCCCCAGAGAGGTAGTCCTCCATAAAGGATGTGTGTTGTCCAACCCTTATCTGACCCAGGGTACTTGCAGAATAAACCCTACAAGTAACCTATGTGGTACCTAAGTCAAGAAACTAATCAAACACGGTATAACCGATGCACATGCGAACATTCGTAAGTCAGGTCCACAATATGGGTAGGGTAGAAAAGCCCAAAACCTTGAAAGCACCACCTCTCACAGAGGTAAGGGCACTAACAAGATCCCCAGATACGAATAGATCCCCAAAAATATCTTTGACGCTAAGAAGGTATCAGGGGAATATCCCTTCAACTGACCTCACACGACCTCGTGCTTAACTCCAATGTAAGATATTACCGATTATATAATGGATTTCTCCACTCCTTTAGTTAGACACATATGTTGATTTAATAGCCTTGGAGAAGTTTACTCACAAAATCCTATTCCAAGGCACTAAATCCTAAGGTAGTTTGTACACCCTAAAAAATAAAATCGTTACTAATCAATTTTAAATTATAGCTTTAATTTTAATGACATTACTCACTCAAAATGTGCGGTCATGAAACTGGTGATGTTATGACTCAACAAGTAAAATAAATGAATATGAATACAATGCAAAGTCCTAACTTCAATTTCCAATAAATGATATGCTTCTTAAAAATGCAATTTTCAATTCAGTTTTTCAATTCTAAATAAAAATGCAATCTTTATTTACATGCATTAAGATAAATGACAAAGACTCAAGAGATCAAAATGCCAATCAATGTAAAATTCCTAATATTTTTGTATTTTCAATATAAGAAAAATGAAAATGCAAGGACTGAACATCAACTTGATATAAAGACCTCATTATGTATAGTCAGAGACAACTCGAGTAGGATATGAAGGAGAAAAAAACCTAGCCCAAGGTGCAAGGACAACCAAAATGAAAAGATGATGAGAAAGGCACCGCCCAAAAATTCAACCAAAGACAGGTTTCTTGTCGTTCCAAAAACACTTAACAATCACTACAGAGACCCAAGAAGACTCAACAATCATCAAAACCTACCCAACAACCACCAAACCTATCAAACAAACAACAAAGGTTGATGTACATGATTGTTCAAGGGAAAAGCACGTATGTAAACAACTTGCAGAAGGACAACATGCATATGTACGTGACTGTCAAGAAAAAAACTATGTATATGTGTCAAAACAAAACAAGGCTAAGGAGAAGGCTGAAAGACTTAGACCGAGAGAGAACAGAGGCTGTCAAGTAATCATACGACAAGAAATTCAATATGAACGAGAGCAATCTAAGGAGAAAAACACTCCAAACCCTGAAAAATAAGATTCATTCCCCAATATGGTCGCCAATTCTGTTACGAGGAAAATCTCTCTCTGGCTAGGGGTAAACAAAAAACAGACGAAAATGACTACAGAAATCAACTCTAATCTCAAGTATTCTATATAAGAAAATATGCTACCAAGACAAGATAAGAGGCCTACCTCATCCAAAGGTTCGATGAAGTCCACCGTTGAGCACTTGTCTCAAAGAAATATACCTGCAACTAGTCCTCAACAACCAAGCAACACAATAATATGGTGATAATATATGATGTTAGCACATTCAATAGCATAATCCATCAACATTCATAAAAAATACACCCATGGAATAATAATTCAAATATTTGCAAGACATTAATTAGATGAGAAAAGAGTATTTCTATTAATATATAATCAACAAAAGTGAATGAGTTACAAACTTCCATGTGTTGGCATGTTTACAGGAAGAGTGTGCTTTTCATTGATGGAAAGAACAGAAGGTGGAGCAGAAGGAAGCGTAAGCTCAGGAGGAGGAGCGAACAGTATGAAAAAATCAAAGCTCAAAAGAGATAATGCTTTGTGCTTTCCAGAAGTGTAGTCAAGGCCCAAGAGACAGACTCGCAGGAGGAGAAAAGGTCGAGACCTTTGAACACTTAGAAAACACTCTAATTCAAATAGATCATAAAGCTCGGGAGGAAGAATGACAATGGTCATTGGATCACCAATCCCGAATACCTGATGACTGTTAGATCAATGTCTAGTGACCAGAGGAAGCGCATAGGAGAAGTACAGATCTGATCCATTGGATCTGAGTGCTGAGGATCAACAATCGTTGGATACATAAATAAATGCACGAAGGTTAAGCCTCTGGATGAGCATAGGAGAGCGGACTTGTCAAATTCCCGAAGTCCCGAAGTAAGCAGGGACCATCCATCATCAAGACTGATAGGTGGCACACGATCCTCAACTCTGGAGAAAATCACTTCGAGGATTTTTTAGTTTGAGACTTGAAAAACCCGAAGTCCAGAGAGCCGAAGTAAATGACAATCGTCAGATCATTTTGACGTGGAAGGACAGGATAAGCTAGAAAAGCAGCATCCTAGAAAGATCGAGCCGTCGAACTAAGAACATGATCGATGAACCACATTTAGTTCAGGTCTAAAAGTTGCGAGCAGTTTATTGTTCGAGGATTCTCACTTCGAAAGAATTGGTGACTTGAAAAGTTGAAATACGCGAAGTCCCGAAGGTCGAAGTACCGAAGTGAATGAGGATCCACGTATAAAGACTACATCAGCAAGGACACATGGCGCAATCAGACAATGACAAGTGTCAAGTTGATTCAACATTTCAGGCACATGTAAATCACAAATCTGAGTGACACGTGGCAGATACTAGGCTCATGACATGTCATCAAGTGACGTAAGTAAGTGATGTCACTTTGAGATTTTTACTCCAAGAGCTTTACCACCATCACTTACCCAAAGTTTCAAAGTGGTTTGGGGTCATCCATCGTCGAGGAGGACAGGTGGTGCGAGATCCGCGACTTCAGAAGTTTGTGGATGGGGAGAACGTGAAAATAACCGAAGACAAATCTCAATCGTTGATCGTCAAGGGGAGTACGTGTCAACTGATCTAAGATTTCAGAGAAAACTCACTTCAAGGATTTCCAGTTGAGACTTGAGAATTATGAAATTCGGAGACGCAAAAGGATTGTGGCCATTGATCTGAAAGGGACACGCATCAGCGGATTGTCATCTCCAGGAAAAGCAGAGGAAATTTGAAAGGTTGGAAAGTTGAGATTTCCGAACCCCAAATACCCAAAGGGATTGTGACCATTGATTCGAGAATATCACGTGTCGTTATATTGTGGACTCCGGGTGAAATTCTCCGTGAGAAAATGAGAGTTTAATAATTGAAAGTCCCGAAGGCCAGACTCACGAAGGAGATCCTAATCTTAGATTAAGGAGGACATGTGTCTGCAGATCATTAACTCCGAAAGATTGTCATACGAAGGAAAGTAGGGCTTGAGACTTGAAACTCCCAGAGCCCGGATCACGAAGTAAACCTTAGTCGTTGATGAATATTTCAGGACTCACAATCTATCTTAACAAAGCAAATCTCAAAGCCACTCTAACCAAGCCAAAGCTAACAAAGCTCAAGAACAAGAACCCACAAGCTCACAAAATCTCAAGCTAACTTTCTCCATGAGAACTCCTCTCCTTTTATAAGTTGAAGAGGATAAGGTGAGGAGGTTAGGATGATCCCACTAAATCATGAAAGCGAGTAAGATCCAAACCATTCAGATGCCACCTCACCATAGAAGTTTCTCCTTCTAGAAGATTCGAGAAAACGCTCATTTTTCCCACGTGCTGGAATTCTCACACCCTAGCTATAGAGCAACCTGCGAACACCTCGCACCCTGGCTATAGTACAACCTGCGAGAATGGGTCATTCTCGCACCCTGCCTATATAGGAACCTGCGAACTTCCCTTTTTATAAGGTTTTTACATAGGAAAAAACAACTTCTTTTCTTAGGAGAAGTTCTTCTCCCTTCTCTCTTTAGGAACTCAGGCCACTGACCCTTCTGAAGGCAACAAATAGGTTTACATCATTAACGATCATAGGGATGACGAAAATAATGTGTAACAGAGAGCCCCCCAAAGTATGAAGTTAGAACAGAGTGATAGCTGAAATACTTTGTCGAGTGTGTGTAGGGAACAAGGA
>SNQJ01S0016037.1:50951-66172 GCA_010110895.2 Picea sitchensis
ACCGCCTATGGACCGGCCCCCAAGATGATTTGACTCTCGAATCAGAGTCGGCTCTGCAAATTCGGCGAATTAATGACTTAAGTGAACCCTAAACAGGTCCGTGTTTACACCGGAAGTTGGTTACGTGACCGCCTGGAAAAATGATATAAATAGCCGTGAAGACTCATTGTTTTAGCAGAGAACTCAAAGAAAAGTTACGCTGTCTAGATGATTCAGAGCTCAGTCTTTGACAAGCTATCCATCAGCGGCCTAACCCGGAGTTCTTTCATCACTCAGTTCAGTTCTATTCATTTTGTAAGGAAAGCATTGTGTTGAGGGCTCCGAAGGACCTTCCGCTGGAGGGAGAGGGAACCCCTATCTCTGTCTTCAGCGTGTGCTCTGGTTTCACTAATAGATCAAGCCTGGAACCATTGACGACTCCCTTGTCTTATGTTTGACGTTTTTGTTTATTTTCGAATTGTTATTTGCTTTTAGTTGTTAGTTAGATTGTATTTAGTTTTGTTTTCTTTTAACCCCATGCTGCCACAGATGTTCTGTCCTGATGAACCCAACAGGATATGCAGAGCGTTCTCCATTTT
Source organism: Picea sitchensis (assembly GCA_010110895.2). NCBI lineage: Eukaryota > Viridiplantae > Streptophyta > Pinopsida > Pinales > Pinaceae > Picea > Picea sitchensis. The sequence goes on from SNQJ01S0016037.1 coordinate 51,530, forward strand.
TCTCACCTGGTGACTGATTGAACGCGAACACTAGCTATAGAGCAACCTGCGAACACCTCACACCCTGGCTATAGTGCAACCTGCGAGAATGGGTCATTCTCGCACCCTGCCTATATAGCAACCTACGAACTTCCCTTTTTATAAGGTTTTTACATAGGAAAAAACAACTTCTTTTCTCAAGAGAAGTTCTTCTCCCTTCTCTCTTTAGGAACTCAGGCCACTAACCCTTCTGAAGGCAACATATAGGTTTACATCATTAACGATCATAGGGATGACGAAAATAATGTGTAACAATGAAGGGAAGATCTGAACCACCAGTTTAGGAGCACCATCAAGATCGAGAGATCGATGGTCCCATTAAATTGTGGGGATTGAAGGTGCATGAACGTTAATGAGTTGAGGGCGGGACACAATCAAAACCATGATATCAAAGAAATGGTACATGGCAATTGAAGGTAGATTGCGGGGAGAAAAGTTGTTAATCCCAAAACCACTGTTGGACGTGCCCACAATCATTTTCTCATACAAAGACATAACATGAGGTCACATACGATAGGGGGCTAACAAGAAGAGAGCTCAAGCCCACAATCTCATGGTCATGTGAAGGTGATTTCCTAAGGTCATATCAAGGGAGGATATAACACATCGCTAAGCTCCACTTCAGATTTTGGGAGATCGGGAGTTGGGAGAGTCTGGGTGACTCATGAAAGATGACCCAAAATGTGAAGTCCCTAAGTGGTTGGCCCCGGATCACCGCTCTAGTTCACGAGAAGGACGAGGCTTAGGATCCAAATGAGCCAAAACCTACTGACTGTAACTGCCAGAGAAGACGAAGAATTTCAACTAACAGAGAAGCAAAATATTCTTAGGATAACTGCCAGAGAAGCCAAAGAACCTAGAATAACAGCCAGAGAAGATGAAGAGTCTACATGATGATCAGGTAGACCATTCAATGTGTGAAAGACATGCATAATAGAAAAGTGGCAGGGATTCTTTCTGTGAACAATGCATGTGGGTAGGACAGGACGTAGTGGATAATCAGAATTGGAGATCGGTGGCACTGTGAAGGGCATGCAGAGGCAGCATAGAGAATAAAAGGTAGAAGAGAAGTTGAACAACTAAGTGTTGAGCGTAGGAGGAAAAAGAGTAGAGCATAGAAGTTGAATGATGCAGAAGAAAAACAACGCATAGAAGATGAAGAAGGCATAGGAGACATGGACTTGTAACATACCATATCATAGACATAGAAAGTAAGTAAAGTTTCATAAGATTCATTCAGGGTGGTAGGGTGGTGCTAGGGAGGATTGAAATCCTTTGATTTCTAGTGGGTGCTAGAAGACTATTTGGGAGTTGTTGCTTCCATCTAGTAGGTTCTATAGAAACCTGAGAGTTGGTTCTCTCTACAAGTTGTAGCTTTCTATCAGAGGTTGTAGCCTCATATTCGAGTTGGAGCTCAAATATTGTGATGTACATGAAAGTTGGAGCTTGATTAACATCCTAAGAAGAAGAGTTTTTCTCCCTTTATGGGTTTCCTCATGAGAAATTTGTGTCTCTATGTATTCTATGTGATTGATAAAACACTATATATCTATGCATGTTAAGTTATCAGTAACACATTAAATAGAAATTTAGAAATATTCAAAAAGAAAAGTTTCAAGCTTATATTATAACTAATTCACCCCCCCGTCTCAGTTATATTTCCAACAATTGGTATCAGAGTTGGTGCCTTTGATTAAAGGTAGATCCATAAGCTTGAACATGACTAGTCAAGATGGAAGTTCAACTAATAGACCCCCTCTGTTTGATGGAACAAACTTTTCCTTCTGGAAAATAAGGATGAGAACACATTTAATGTCCTTGGGTGCTGATGTTTGGGATGTCGTTGAAACGGGATATGTGAAGCCTATAGTCTTGGCCTCAAAATATGATAAGATGGAGTTAAGCTTTAATCCAAAAGAAATGAATGTCGTCATCAACAGACTTGTTGAAGTCGAGTTTGTCAAAATCATGCACTATGATTCAACAAAAGTTATGTGGGACAAACTGATAAGTAGTTATGAAGGTAATGAAAAGGTGAAAGAGGCAAAACTACAGACTCACAGACTGAAATTTGAGCAGTTAAAGATGGATGAAGAAGAAACTGCCAGTAAGTACTTGTTATGTATATAAGAACTTGTCAACACTATGAAAGGTCTAGGTGAAAAGATAGATGAACCTTTTCTAGTCCAGAAAATATTAAGATCTCTTCTTGATATATTTAACTCAAAGGTCTCTACTATAGATGAAATAACTGACCTCAAAACGTTGACACTAGATCAACTTCTTGGAACCCTGATTGCTTATGAAATGAGAATCACCAAAAGTAAATCCACTACAAGAGAGGCATCCTTTAAAGTAGAGAAAAACATAGACTCCGATGTAGATGAGATTGAAGCAAATTTTGTAAGAAGACTGGCGAAAGGATCAGAAAAATACAAAGGTAAACTGCCCTTCAAATGTTTCAACTGTGGTAAAATAGTTCATTTTGCATATAAGTTTCCTCGAAAAAGAGAGAATCAGACATATGACGATGAAGAGAAGCATAAACACAAGAAAGTATATAAAGAGAATAATTTTATGAAGAAAATCCTTTGTGTAAACAATGATGATGATCCTTCATATGATGAAAGCAATGACTCTTCTATTGAAAGTAAATTAAATGATACCATGCTAATAGATTTAGAAGACCTAAATACTGAAGATACAAAAAGTGTGTTCGTTGATTATGAAGCAGTAGTAGATATTGAAGGAGAACTTGCCAGTGCCATGGAAGAGATTGATAGACTCAGAGAAAAGAAAAGGAAACGAAAACAATTACTGCTTAGGTATGAGAAAACATGCAATGGACCATATGAAGAAATTACTCTGTTGAAGGTTAAGTTAGAAGAAGCTAATAATATTGAATAGATCCTTAAACAACAATTGAAGGAAGCCAAAACAAGAGGTGAAAAATTGGAAGTTGAAGTAGTGACTATCAGAAAAGATCTAGAGAAATTTCAGGCCTTATATCATCAAAATCTGACAAGTATTAAAACCTTAGAAGGATTAGCCTCCATTCTGAATCAACAAAGGAATTCAAAATTGAAAACTGGTTTCAGTTATGAAGAGGGATCAATTAGTGGTCAGCCAAGCAACAAACAATCCATCAAGTTTGTCAAATCTACAACCATTGACAACAACAAACCTACAGAAACAAAAGAAGAGAATCAATCGATAAGGAGGAGTGAAGGAAAAACTACCAGAACTGGATCTGTACAACAAAGAAATAATACATCCTCTGCTCAAAGAAATCATCAACATGGAAGAAATCAATCTGCTCAAGGAAGACAACCATTTTCCAGGTACAAAGAATTTTTCTATGGATATTGTTTTTACTACTCTAACTTTGGCCACAAAGCTGTAAATTGTTCCTTAAGATTTAGACATGAGCAATCAAGACAACCAAGAAATAAATATCTACCACAACAAAGAATGATTCATCCAAGTAACAAACAACCACAGACTGCAAATCATGTGATGGCTAGGAAAAAGGCACAGATTAAACATAACAATCGTTATGATCCTTTATTCAATGAACCAAAATGTTACATCTACCATAATTATGGACATAAAGTTGTAGACTGTCACTTAAAGAACTATAAGCCAGATTCAAATCACAGAGCTAAAGACATCAAGGTTTGGAAGAAGAATGAGGATAACAAGTGTGGATTAGTGTTGTCATCCCAAATACAAAAGGATCCCTGGTATATTGACAATGGATGCTCCAGTCATATGATAGGTGACAAAAGTAAGTTCCTATCACTCAAAGAAAATAAATCAAGGAGTGCGACCTTTGGAAATGATGCTCCAGGAAAGATCAGAGGTAAAGGTCTAGTAAGGTTAAGTAATGGAAGAAGAAAATCTCAAGATGTATTGTTTGGTGATGGTTTAAAGAATAACCTTCCTAGTGTTAGTCAAATATGTGACAGAGGATATGAAGTCACTTTCACTGCCAAGAATTGTAAAATAAAGACAATAAACACAAGGGAGTTGATTGCAAAAGGGATTAGAACTGAAAACGATGTATATGTTCTAAAGGATGATAAGGAGAAATGTCATTTAAGAAAATTTGATGAAAGTTGGTTATGGCACAAAAGGCTTGGACACCTGAATTTTGATCATATTGTCAAACTGAATAATGAAGGTGTTGTGAAAGATCTTCCAAGAATATCTAAGCCTCATAAATCTGTATGCAAATCTTGCCAAATGGGGAAGTTGACTCGTGCTCAATTCAAACCGAAGAATTTCACATATTCAAAGAAACCACTTCAACTTTTTCATATGGATCTGTGTGGACCATCGTGAAAGGAAGGAACTGGAGGAGAATGTTACTTTATGCTGGTCATTGATGACTTCTCCAGACTTACGTGGGTTTCCTTTCTGAGAGAAAAATCTGATGCGTTTAAGAAGTTCAAAACGTTTAAGGCATTAACCGAGAATTAGAAAGGAAGGAAGTTAAAGGAAATTCCCTCAGACAGAGGAGGATAATTTATGTCAAGATATTTCAAAGAGTTATGTGACAGACATGGAATTAAAAGAGAATATACTATTCCAGGTACTCCTCAACAAAATGGAGTTGCAGAATGCCAAAATAGATCAGTTCAGTAGATGGCAAGGGCTATGATGAGTGAAAGGAACATTTCACAAACTTTATGGGTGGAGGTTGTTCACACATCTGTTCATATTCTAAACAAAGCACATATAAGTCCGAACAGTGATAAAACTCCACATGAGTTGTGCTTTGGTCAACCTGCATCAATCAAGCACTTCAAGGTATTTGGAAGTAAATTCTACATAAAAAATAATGATGATCATCTAGGAAAATTTGACAGCAGAGCTTATGAAAATATCTTCTTAGGATATGAAATGAACACTAAAGGATACAAATTCTTTAACGAAAGAATGCACAAATTCGTAGACTGTATTGATGTTCGAATTGATGAAGAATCTCTTATAAAAGATAGACATAGAACAAGCACTAAGCCAGATAAAAAAGATGATGAGAATAATGAAAATGAAGAAAAACAAATCCCAGAGTCACAAGAAGATGATGAATCAGGTGGAGAAGAGACACCCAGACAAGAAGAGTCAGGACATCAATCAACATCAAATCCTTCCTCCAGAATTACTCAAAAGAATCAGCCTGAAATTCAGATAATTGGTGAGAAAGAAAAAGGTTTACAAACTAGGAGGAGGATAATCAAATACATCGAGCAATCACATATAGCCTTAATATCCATGGTGGAACCTAAGAACTTTAATGAATCCAGTGAAGATGTAAATTGGTTAAAATCAATGAATGAGGAACTAGACCAGATTGAAAAGAATGAAACTTGGGAACTTGTTCCTAGGCCAACAAATAAAAATGTAATAGGATCTAAATGGGTCTATAAAAATAATATGAATGAGCAAGGAAATATTGTAAGAAATAAGGCTAGATTGATCTACAAAGGATATGCTCAAATATAAGGACTAGATTTTGATGAAACATTTGTGCCCGTAGCAAGATTAGAAGCTATTAGAATGTTTCTTTCCTATGCTTGTCATAAACAGTTTAAAGTCTATCAAATGAATGTCAAGTCATCTTTTCTAAATGGAGATCTAAAAGAAGAAGTCTATATGGAACAACTAGAGGGTTTCCAACTATCAAATAACCCTAACTTTGTCTGCAAGCTAAAGAAAGCCTTATATGGGTTGAAACAAGCTCCTCCTGCTTGGTATCACAGAATGGATACGTATCTTCAAGACAAAGGGTTCAAGAGAGGAACAATTGACAACAATCTATATATCAAAATAGAGGGTAATGATTTTCTCATTGTGTTGGTCTATGTAGATGACATCATCTTTGGTTGTAATAATGCTTCTTGGTACAGTGGTTTTCTTCTGCCATGCAGTCTAAATTTGAAATGTCTATGATAGGGGAACTATCATTTTTTCTTGGTCTGCAAATTACTCAAAAGTCTGAAGGAATATTTCTTTCTCGGGAAAAATATCTAAGAGAAATGTTGAAAAGGTTTCAAATGGAAGACTCTAAACCTATGAGCACACCTATGGTCACCGGATGCAAGTTAAGCAAGGATGATGACTCACCTAATGTTGATCAAATTTCATATAGGTCTATGATATGCAACCTTTTGTACATCACAACATCCCATCCAGAAATAATGCATGTTGTTGGAATGGTAGGAAGCTATTAGGCTGCACCTAAACACAGTCATTTGTTAGCTGTCAAAAGAATATTCAAATACTTGAAAGGAACAATGAACTATGGCCTATGGTATCCTAGGAATCATAATTTTCAACTATCAGTCTATTTTGATGCTGATTGGGATAATTGTGTGGATGAAAGGAAAAGCACGAGTGGAGGTGCATTCTTCTTAGGAGATTATCTTGTACCATGGTTGAGAAAGAAGCAAGGTTCCATTTCCTTATTGACTACAGAATCTGAATACATTGCAGTTGCCACTTGTTGTACCCAATTATTATGGATGATTCAAACACTTGCAGACTTGGAGGTAAAATATACTGCACCAATCCAAATCCATTGTGATAATACTAGTGCAATTAGTGTGTCAAAGAATCTTATATTTCACTCCAAGACCAAGCATATACCCATCAAGTATCACTTCTTGAGGGAATAGGTGACCAACATTGTTGTTTATTTGCATTATATTGCATCCAAAGATCAGAGTTTCGATATCTTCACTAAAACGCTTGCAAAATATCAGTTTGAGTATCTACAACAGAAGTTGGGGTGACCCTGTTATCAAGTTAAAACAGTCTATCTGGTCAGGGGGAGTATGTGTTGATTGAATATCTGATTCCTCCGAAAAAGTACTACAACAGCTCATGGGGAGCATGTTTTCTTTGACATTGATGTCAAAGGGGGAGAAAAGGAGTGGTATGGATGCTAGATTTGGAGATCTAAGCAGCCTGTCAGGGTTGCCATCAATGCCAAAGGGGGAGATTGTTGGCATGTTTACAGGAAGAGTGTGCTTGTCATTGATGGAAATAATAGAAGGCAGAGCAGAAGGAAGTGTAATATCAGGAGGAGGAGTGAACAATATGCAGAAATCGAATCTCAGAAGAGATAGCGCTTTGTGCTTTCCATAAGTGCAACTGAGGCCCAAGAGACGGACTCGCAGGAGGAGAAAAGGTCGAGACCTTTGAACACTTATAAAACCCTCTAAGTCAAAGACATCAGAAAGATTAGGAGGAAGAATGAAAGTGGTTGTTGGATCACTAATCCCAAATACCCGATGACTGTTAGATCAACGTCCAATGACCAGAGGAAGCACATAGGAGAAGTACATATATGATCTGTTGGATCTGAGCGTCAAGGATCAATAGTCATTGGATCCAAAAATACATGCATGGAGGTTAAGCTTTTGGATGAGAGTAGGAGAGCGGACTTGTCAAAATCCCGAAGTCCTGAAGTAAGTAGGGACCATCCATGATTAAGACTGACATGTGGCACACGATCCTCAACTCCGGAGCAAAGCACTTCGAGGATTTTTCAGTTTGAGACTTGAAAAAAACGAAGTCCGGAGAGCTGGAGAGCCCAATTAAATGACAATTGTAAGATCATTTTGAAGTGGAAGGACAAGATAATCTAGAAAAGAAGCATCCTAGAAAGATCAAGTTGTCGATCTAAGAACATGATCGACGAACCACATTTAGTTCAGGTCTAAAAGTTGCGAGGAGGTTATTGTTCGGGGATTCTCACTTCGAAAGAATTGGCGACTTGAAAAGTCGAAATACCCAAAGTCCCAAAGTGAATGAGAATCCATGTCAACAAGGACACGTGGCACAATTAAACAATGACAAGTGTCAAGTTAATTCGACATTTAAAGTACATGAAAATCACAAATCCGAGTGACTCGTGGAAGCTACTAGCCTCATGACACATCATTAAGTGACATAAGTAAGTGACGTCACTCTGAAATATTTACCACCAGCACTTGCCCAAAGTTTCGAAGTCCCTAAGTGGATCTCGTGGATCTCGTGGATCTCGCTAAGCTCCACTTCGGAGTTCCAGAGATCAGGATTTGGGAGAGTCAAGGTTACTCACGACAGATGACCCAAAATGCGAAGTCCCAAAGTGATTGGCCCCAGGTCACCACTGAAGGTCATGAGAAGGAAGGGGCTTAGGAGCCAAAGGAGCCAAAACTGACTGACTGTAACTGCTAGAGAAGAAGAATAATTTCAACTGATAGAGAAGCAAAAGATTCTCAGGATAACTGCCAGAGAAGCCAAAGAACCTAGAATAATGGCCAGAGAAGATGAAGAGTCGACATGATGATCATGCAAACCATTTGACGTGTGAAAGACATGTATAATATAGAAGTGACAGGGATTCTTTCTATGAGCAATGCATGTGGGTAGGACGAGATATAGTGGATAATCAGAATTGGAGATCGGTGGTGCTGTGAAGGGCATGCAGAGGAAGCACAAAGCATACAAGGTATAAGAGAAGTTGAACAACTAAGTATTGAGCGTAGGAGGAAAATGAGCAGAGCATAGAAGATGAACGATGCAGAAGCAGAATAGAGTATAGAAGCTGAAGAAGGCATAGGATACATGGAGCTATAACAGACCATATCAGAGACATAACAAGTAAGTAAAGTTTCATAAGATTCATTCAGGGTGGTAGGGTGGTGCTAGGGAGGATTGAAATCCTCTAATTTCTAGTGGGTGCTAGAAGACTGTCTGGGAATTGGTGCTTCCATCTAGTAGGTGCTAGAGAAACCTGAGAGTTGGTTCTCTCTACAAGTTGTAGCTTGCTATCAAAGGTTGTAGCCTCATATTTGAGTTGGAGCTCAAATATTGTGATGTACATGAAAGTTGGAGCTTGATTGACATCCTAAGAAGAAGAGGTTTTCTCCCTTTATGGGTTTCCTCATGAGAAATATGTGTCTCTGTGTATTCTGTGTGATTAATCAAATACTGATATCTATGCATGTTAAGTTATCAGTAACACATTAAATAATAATTTAGAAAGATTCAAAAAGAAAAAGAAAAGTTTCAAGGTTATATTATAACTAATTCACCCCCACCCTCTCAGTTATATTTCCAAAAAATGGTATCAGAGTCGGTGCCTTCGACTAAAAGTAGATCCATAATCTTGAACATGACTAGTCACGATGGAAGTTCAACTAATAGACCCCCTCTGTTTGATGGAACAAACTTTTCCTTCTGGAAAATTAGGATGAGAACACATTTAATGTCCTTGGGTGTTGATGTTTGGGATGCCGTTGAAACAGGATATGTGAAGCCTATAGTCTTGGCCTCAAAAGATGATAAGCTGGAGTTTAGCTTTAATGAAAAAGCAATGAATTCCATCCTCGTTGGACTTGCTGAAGCCGAGTTTGTCAAATTCATGCATTGTGATTCAATAAAAGTTATGTCAGACAAACTGATAAGTAGTTATGAAGGTAATGAAAAGGTGAAAGAGGCAAAACTATAGACTCACAGATTGAAATTTGAGCAGTTAAAGATGGATGAAGAAGAAACTGTCAATAAGTAATTCTTACGTATAGAAGAACTTGTCAACACTATGAAAGGTCTAGGTGAAAAGATAGATGAACCTTTTCTAGTCCAAAAAATATTCATATCTCTTCCTGATAGATTTAACTCAAAGGTATCTGCTATAGAGGAAATAACTGACCTCAAAACGTTGACAATAGATCAACTTGTTGGAACCATAACTACTTATGTAATGAGAATCACCAAAAGTAAATCCACTACAAGAGAGGCATCCTTTAAAGCAGAGAAAAACACAGACTCTGATGTAGATGAGATTGAAGCAAATTTTGTAAAAAGATTAACGAAAGGATCAGGCAAATACATAGGTAAATTGCCCTTCAAATGTTTCAACTGTGGTAAAATAGGTCATTTTTCATCTAAGTGTCCTCGCAAAAGAGAGAATAAAACATATGACAATGAAGATAAGCACAAACACAAGAAAGTATATAAAGAGAATAATTTTAAGAAGAGAATCCTTTGTGTAAACAATGATGACGATCCTTCAGATGATGAAAGCAATGACTCTTCTATTGAAAGTAAAATAAATGATATCATGCTAATAGCTTTAGAAGACCTAAATACTGAAGATATAGAAAGTGAGTTCATTGATTTTGAAGCAATAGTATATATTTAAGGATAACTTGTCAGTGCCATGGAAGAGATTGATAGACTGGGAGAAAAGAAAAGGAAACAAAAATCGTTACTTCTCAGGTATGCCAAAACATGCAATGAACCATCTGAATAAATTACTCTGTTGAAGGTTAAGTTAGAAGAAGCTAAGAAGATTGAATACATCCTCAATTTTTTTTTGAAAGAAGTCGAAACAAGAGGTGAAAAATTGGAAGCTGAAGTAGTGACTGTCAGAAAAGATCTAGAGAAATTTCAGGCCTCATATCATCAGAATCTGACAAGTATTAAAGCCTTAGAAGGATTAGCCTCCATTCTGAATCAACAAAGGAATTCAAAATTGCAAACTGGTTTGGTTTATGAAGAGGGATCAATTAGTGGTCAACCAAGCAACAAAGAATCCATAAAGTTTGTCAAATCTACAACCATTGACAACAACAAACCTGCAGAAACAAAGGAATATAATCAGTCGCTAAGGATGAGTGAAGGAAAAGCTCTAGAAATGAATCTGTATAACAAAGAAATAATACATCCTCTACTCAAATAAGTCATCAGCATGGAAGAAATCGATATGCTCAAGGAAGACAACCATTTTGCAGGTACAAAGATTTTTTCTATGGATATTTTTTTTACTGCTCTAACCTTGGCCACAAAGTTGTAAATTGTTCCCTAAGATTTAGACATGAGAAATCAAGACAGCCAAGGACTAAATATCTGCCACAACAAAGAATGATACAACCAAGTAACAAACAACCACAGACTGCAAATCATGTGATGGCTGGGAGAAATGTGCAGATTAAACATAACAATCGTTATGATCCTTTATTCAATGAACCATAATGTTACATCTACCATAATTATGGACATAAACTTGCAGACTGTCGCTTAAATAACTATAAGCCAGATTCAAATCATAGAGCTAAAGACATCAAGGTTTGGAATAAGAATGAAGATAACAAGTGTGGATTAGTGTTGTCAACCCAAAGACAAAAGGATCCCTGGTATATTGACAACAGATGCTCCAGTCATATGACATGTGAAAAAAGTAAGTTCCTATCACTCAAAGAAAATAAATCAGGGAGTGTGACCTTTGGAAATGATTCTCCAAGAAAGATCAGAGGTAAAGTTCTAGTAAGATTAAGTAATGGAAGAAGAAAATATCAATATGTATTGTTTGTTGATGGTTTAAATAATAACCTTCTTAGTGTCATTCAAATATGTGACAGAGGATGTGAAGTCACTTTCACTACCAAGAATTGTAAAATAAAGATAGTAAATACATGAGAGTTGATTGCAAAAGGTATTAGAACTAAAAACAATGTATATATTCTAAAGGATGATAAGGAGAAATGTCATTGAAGTAAATTTGATGAAATTTGGTTATGGCACAGAAGGCTTGGACACCTGAATTTTGATCATATTGTCAAACTCAATAATGAAGGTGCTGTGAAAGATCTTCCAAGAATATCTAAGCCTCATAACTTTGTATACGAATCTTTCCAAATGGGGAAGTTGACTCGTGCTCAATTCAAATCGAAGAGCTTCACGTTTTCAGAGAATCTACTTCAACTTGTTCATATGGATCTGTGTGGACCATCGCAAAAGGTAGGAAATGGAGGAGAATGTTACTTTATGCTAGTCATTGATGACTTCTCAAGACTTACATGGGTTTCCTTTCTGAGAGAAAAATCTAATGCGTTTGAGAATTTCAAAACGTTTAAGGAATTAACCAAGAATCAGACAGGAAGGAATTTAAAGGAAATTCGCTCAGACAGAGGAGGAGAATTTCTGTCAAGATATTTCAAAGAGTTCCGTGAAAGGCATTAAAAGAGAATATACTATTCCATGTACTCCTCAACAAAATGGAGTTGCAGAACGCCAAAATAGATCAGTTCAGTAGATGGCAAGGGCTATGATGAGTGAAAGGAACATTTCACAAACTTTTTGGGTGGAGGTTGTTCACACAACTGTTCATATTCTGAAAAAAGCACATCTAAGGCCGAATAGTGATAAAAATCCACATGAGTTGTGGTTTGGTCAACTTGCATCAGTCAAGCACTTCAAAGTATTTGGAAGTAAATGCTACATCAAAAATAATGATGATCATATGGGAAAATTTTATAGTAGAGATGATGAAGGTATCTTCTTAGGATATGCAACGAACAGTAAAGGATACATATGCTTTAACAAAAGAATGCACAAATTAGTATACTGTATTGATGTTCGAATTGATGAAGAATCTCCTAAGAAGATCAATAGAGAATAAGCACTAAGCCATATGAAAAAGATAATGAGAATAATGAAAATGAAGAACAACAAATCCCAGAGTACTCACAATAAGATGATGAATCAGGTGGAGAAGAGACACCTAGACAAGAAGAGTCAGGACATCAATCAACATCAAATCCTTCCTCCAAAATTACTCAAAAGAATCATCCCTAAAGTCAGATAATTGGTGAGAAAGACAAAGGTGTACAAACCAGGAGGAGGATAATCAAAGACACTGAGCAATCACATATAGCCTTCATATCCATGGTGGAACCCAATAAATTTAATGAAGCCAATGAAGATGTAAATTGGTTAAAATCAATGAATGAGGAACTGGACCAGATTGAAAAGAATGACACTTGGGAACTCGTTCCTAGGCCAACAAATAAAAATGTAATAGGATCCAAATGGGTCTATAAAAATAATATGAATGAGCAAGGAAATATTGTAAGAAATAAGGCTAGATTGGTCTGCAAAGGATATGCTCAAATAGAAGGACTGGATTTTGATGAAACATTTGCGCCCATAGCAAGATTATAATCTATTAGAATGTTTCTTGCATATGCTTATCATAAATAGTTTAAAGTCTATCAAATGGATGTCAAGTCAGCTTTTCTAAATGGATATCTAAAAGAAGAAGTCTATATGGAACAACCAGAGGGTTTCCAACTATCAGATAACCCTGACTTTGTCTACAAGCTAAAGAAAGCCTTATATGGGTTGAAACAAGCTCCTCATGCCTGGTATCACAGACTGGATACGTATCTTCAAGACAAAGGGTTCAAGAGAGGAACAATTGACAATAATCTATATATCAAAACAAAGGGTAATGATTTTCTCATTGTGTTGGTCTATGTATATGACATCATCTTCGGTAGTAATAATGCTTCATTGGTACAATGGTTTTATTCTGCCATGCAGTCTGAATTTGAAATGTCTATGATAGGGGAACTGTCATTGTTTCTTGGTTTGCAAATTACTCATAAGTCTAAAGGAATATTTCTTTCTCAGGAAAAATATCTAAGAGAAATGTTGAAAAGGTTTCAAATGGAAGACTCTAAACCTATGATCACACCTATGGTCACTGGATGCAAGTTATGAAAGGATGATGACTTGCCTGATGTTGATCAGAGTTCATATAGGTCTATGATATGCAACCTTTTGTACATCACAACATCCCGTCCAGAAATAATGCATGTTGTTGGAATGGTAGGAAGGTATCACGTTGCACCTAAACAGAGTCATTTGTTAGCTATCAAAAGAATATTCAGATACTTGAAAGGAACAATGAACTATGGCCTATGGTATCCTAGCCATTAGACTGTTCTTCGGTTCAATCTCCTTCGGCTCTCCAACACCTCCTCTATATTCAAATCTCTCGGAGCCCCGGAGTTCCGAAACCCCGAAGTGTCCCCACTTATGCACGTTTCCACATTATTAAATATTTAAAAAGGGATGGCTTCGTTCAAGTGTAACCATTTTAATAAATATTAATATAATATAATATATTAATATATTATATTATACCTCTCGAAATTCTCACCCAGGTTTAAACAATATCTAATATTACATTTAATATTCAATATTGTAATGAAGGAAAAGATATTCAGATCCACACCTTCATCTCTTCCATGCAATTCTTCATTCTCATATAACCCAGAGTCCTGGATTTCTTGAGTTCTGGAGTTCTGGAGGGGACCCAATGGTATTACAACATAACATAAATACAATGAAATAATTTGGATTATAATATAATATATATTGTATTAGAGGTATATTATATTGAATTATGTTAATTGATCACATTAAATACAATAATTTAATAATTGTATTTATTACATATGCAACCTTGCTCAGGGAAATAAAGGGTTCAGGTATTCAACGACTTTGGCTCATGGAATCCCATCACCCAAACATCTCGAAGCCCCGGATTTATGAAGACCACGAAATCGTTAAAGCATTTGGTCACTGTTTATTCCCTAGTGTGTTTGAAATTAAAATAATAATAAATATATTCTATTTACTCTTAGGTATTTTACACTCCAGGGGCTTTAATCCTCCATTTTCACAATAATAAAGTAATAATAATAATAATAATAATAATAATAATATGTATATACATATATATACATATATATACATACA
>SNQJ01S0016037.1:66994-105365 GCA_010110895.2 Picea sitchensis
GAGAAAGACAAAGGTGTACAAACCAGGAGGAGGATAATCAAAGACACTGAGCAATCACATATAGCCTTCATATCCATGGTGGAACCCAATAAATTTAATGAAGCCAATGAAGATGTAAATTGGTTAAAATCAATGAATGAGGAGCTGGACCAGATTGAAAAGAATGACACTTGGGAACTCGTTCCTAGGCCAACAAATAAAAATGTAATAGGATCCAAATGGGTCTATANTATGTATATATATGTATATATATATATATATATATATATTTCCATAGTCTTGGTTTTGTTACCTGGAAGATTTAAAGGAAAATATTTTCTCTTACTTTATTTATGCCCCAAATAGAATTTTGAGAACTTTTGTATTTTAATTCATTTAGACCAATTTCGTGTTTATGTCCTAATTATTTTTCCTCAATAATTATTTATAAGGAATTTTAATATTTTCTCATATTTGGGATTATTTCCTAAAGTCCACACAAATCCGATATCCTCTAAATTTTATGGCAGGGGATTTGAGGACATACTAAAATGGAGCACTATTGGGCAAAACAATCACTCTCTCTTCTTTCATAGGAGTTATAGATATTTTTAACTGTTCATTCATCAATTCCAAAGCATGCATTAAATTGTATAGAGCAGTCAACTACAACATCCACTCCCATAAATCTCATTTTAGCACACAGATAGTCGAGATAAGAAATTAAATCAAAAGAGATTCTACTAAGACATTCTCTTTATTTTGCTTAAATTTCTCAAGTCACTTTTGTTAGAAATTAAACTTACACAATTCTAAAACATAGTATAAAATTTTCTCCGATCTAAACACTACATAGATTTAACCAAATATACTTATCTAAAAACCATATTGTTATAGCAAGATTTGCTTCACCCTATGCAATCTTGCCTAGAAGGCCTTTTTCCATTTCCCCATGCAAACTTATCTTCCCTGTTTGAAATATCCAGAGCTAAAAATAAATATTTTTCCACATGTACGCATATTGCCTACTATACAACATGCGTATATGCAAGCTGCTCCACTACAACCCGCGTACATCGGGATTTGTGCTATAAAATGAAAATTAAATGTCGGGTTTCCATGTCACAACATGATATCTCTGATCCTTGGCCTTCCATATACCAGAAACGTTTCAACTCGGCCCTTCAGTTCCATTTTGAAGGCTATAAGTGGGCCAATTCCGAGCTATGGAAAAGGAGAAAGAATTCAACTTTGAGAGAAAAGTTACTCTGGATAAATTATTTACTTCATATTGAGTATGCATCCCTTTGTCCTTTAATTATGAACATAGTTTTCAACCTCCAAGCTCTTCCCTTATTGATTGATAACCTCATTGTTTCTCTCTTGTGAGCTTGCCTTTGGTGGAGGATTGAAGTGCTGGAGGCTCAGCTGGAAGGAACTTAGTTTCTCGGTTTCGAACCGTGCCGACACGAAAGTCTGTAATATTTTCACTTCTGATGATCACATATTGATAGAAATACTCTTTTCCCATCCAATTGATATTTGAAAATATATTGAATTATTATTCCATGGGCGTATTTTTCATGTTTATTAATGGATTATGCTATCTAATGTGATAACCTTTTATATTATCACCATATGCTTGCTTTCCTTGTTTGTTGAGAACTTGTTGCGGGTATATAGCTTTGGGTCAAAGTGCTCAACGATGGACTTCATCGAACATCTGGATGAGGTAGGCCTCTTTCTTATCTCACTTGCATATTGGTTTATATAGCATGTTGTTGGGATAGAGTTGATTTCTGCAGTCATTTTCGTTTGTTGTGGTTTACCCTAGCCATAGAGAGATTTTCCTTGTAACACATATAATGATGCAACTCCTGAAAGGGGTTCCCTTTTCCACCCAACCATAGGAACAACAAATCCTGGAAGGATTTACCACTGGCCACCCCCTAGCTAGATCATGATGGTATAAGAGAGATTCTTCCTTCTATTCAACAACAACCAGGGACGAAGGCCACTCTCCTCCTCCCACAGGAACTTGGCAGATCGATTTTCTTTCCACCAAACAAGTGATTTTGCAATGAGTGATTCCTCAGTCACTCATATTCTCTGCAACCATGTTTATCAACTTGGATTGAAAATGCTTCCCAACAATTTCTTGTACCCAGAACATTTTTTTGTTTTTTTCCAGTTCTCTTCAGAACTATAGACTTGCACAGGCTCTCCCTCTTTAGAAAATGGTCACTAGACTCATATTGTTTCCTCCTATGTTCTTCCCATGAATTTCCTCTCTTTTCTTTCCTTCCTCAATAGGATTTTGTGGGTCCAATTCCCAAATTCATGGGCCAGGTTAGGAAGTTTTTTAGATGGGTACTCTTCCCATCTCATCATTGACTCTTGAGGGGGACTTCCCAACTACCAACCTGACTGGTAATTTATTTTTCTGGTTCATAGGACTGTTCTGGGTCTGAATAATTTAAATCCATTAGAGTACTGGTTTGGTAGGGGTCATCTCAACCATTACTAGTTCCCCTCACCATATCTCTCATGCATCATGATTTACCTTGGCAAACCCCTTCAACACTTATGCAACACTTTCCATTTTATTTAGTAACAAAAATCTATACATTACCTTTTATAACAAAAAGGTTCATCAATTGCAACATCTACACATATTCAGTCTACCCATAGTCTTTTAGTAGGTTATAGTGATATTTACAAGCTGGGGGAAACAAGGGTATTACATCTTCTTCTAGTGCCTTTTATGTTGCATGTTTCGCTTCCTTGCACAAGAGGGCTTCTTCCAATGTCCTCTACGTTGTGCACTACAATTCTTCATGCATGCATGCTTCTTCTAACACCCTCTACATTGTGTGCTTCAATTATTTGTGCAAACTATCCTCTTCCAGGGCTCTTTATGCATCATGTAGGAATTGATTTTTCTATGCAATGTCAAACTTAGGAGGTGCTTGCACTACTTTTCTATTCTTTCCTTCTACATTATGACTTGAACTTTCTCCTTGTTCTAGGTCAACTCCTATATGAATGCATGCTTGGGTTACCACCCGTATGTCCACTTCTTCTTTCAACTCCTGACGTCCACGCAGCTCGATAGTCACCATATTGTAGCATCCCCTCTTCTCTTCCCACTTGGATGATAGCTTTGGGAAATATTTGGTGACATGGTCTGCGTTGTGGAAATATCCACAGAGTGCACGTAGCTTGGTACAAAATCATAACAAGTGGCCTATTTCACCACAATTAAAATAGGTAGGTGGTCTTTCTCCACCACCATAATATCCTCTTCCTCTTCCATATCCTCCTTACTAGCCTCCTTGGTAGCCTCCTCTATCAAAGCCTCCATGGTATCCACCCTTCTATTCTTCTTGGATCAGGAAAGTGTCTTCATTGTGCTCTTGCATCAACTTAAGCGGTCAAAAGTTGTTTACATCATGTCCCATGGATTTGTAAAAATTACATAATGGGGTGCACGTGGTATTTTGATGCTTTTGTAGTGTTGGATAATAGGGAGGTATATGACCCCATTGTCTACAGATCTAAAACAACTTCGTATGTGGTCCTCTTGGAAACAGATTCGAGATACTCGTCATTATATAACTTCCCAATGTAGGACACTCAGTCCTATGATGACCTTTTGTGCAAAATATAGTACACCAAACACTCTCGTGCACTTCCTTAGCCATTGAAATATCTTGCAGTTTCATGGTGAGGGTTGTGAGATGAGATTGTACCCGTGTCAGCCCTACCAATGTCTCTCCACCTCCTGGTGTGGCCTCTAAACACATTGCAATTTCCATGGCCTTCTCTTGGGTCGTCACCTTCTATTGGGTGAGCAAGACTCAAATATGTGGTAGGAGTCCAGTAATAAACTAATCTCTATGTTGTACGTCTTGGAGCTGAAATGTGAGTATGTCCAATAGAATCTTGAATTGTTGGTCATAATCCCACACTATTTCTCAAGCTATCTGCTTGATCTCTTTGACCTCTATTATACACTGTGATTCTAACTTACGATTATGAAATCCACTAAGTAGATATCTCTTTATCTCAATTGGGGACCTTGCTTGTCCCATCGACACGGTAGAGTTGTACTTCATGTACCATGTCAGAGCTTTGTCTCGAAATGTGGCCTCTAGTTGTGCAATCTTAGATGCCTCATCCATGAATATATTAATAGACCATATAGCTTCACATGTGAACCGATGTTGTTTCACATCATCTCTTACTATCCCATGAAATGTGAGAAGCCTGAGGGTTGAATCTTGGTTTTCCATTCTTTATCTAGAACCGTTTCTTCCTGACTGACTACTACTTGTTGTTGTTGATATTGATGCTCTCTCTTACAAAGTATTTTCGACTCCAATTTTTCCTTCACTCATATATTCTTCTTCCTTTTCGTCTACTCTCTCTTCTTCTACTTCTCTCACCTATACACATTATTCGGTTATTTATTCTTAATGAAAAATGTGCAAGGGGGGTGGTTCAAAGAGGGGGTTCCTCCATAGTCTCTCATCCTCTTTGGCGAGGGATCCAAAATAGATCCTTATATCTAGTTGTGAAAGAATGCTCATAATATTTAAGGCCTCTGCTGCTTCTTAGAGGGCTTCATCACTATCATCTGTTTCATTGATTCTACTACTCTACACCCCATATTCCTCTTATATGAATACATTTCTCACTAGACAAGGGGATATGACTTCATCTTCCTCGATCCTTCTCCCACTACTTTCAGTATTCTCCCTCGATACCTCTCTCCTAATGCCACGTTTCTTTAACAACTTTTCTTCTTCTACATTTTTTTCTCGCATAGATATTTCTTCTACACACCCTTATGGTGTGGTTTTGCTTCTCTTCATCTTGGATCTGATTAATCACTCATCACCCCTTTCTTTATTTTTTTTACTTCTCTTCTTAGCTCGCATCCTTAGCTCAGTTCTTCTTTTATATCTCTTGGCTCTTTTTTTGCTCTACTCTTCTAGACCCAATCTCTTCTCACCTCATCTCATCTTCTTCTAGATCCACTCTTTCTATCATCTTTTCTTCTTCCCTCTTTTTTCCATCGCTCCCCCACTCTGTATGGGGGGGGGGGATTTACTCGACCATCCTATTGGGATCCATGAATATTAGCCCTTTTTTCAAAAACAATATATTTATCCATAGATGGATTTCTTCCGATAATCTCCTTCTAGGGCCAACTACAAATTTTCTTTCAACACTACTGAAAGACTCATTGCATTCAATAGAAAACTCAACAATATACCCTTCTTTGAAATGATGAAACCAGATTTTAATAGCTCTGGCCTACTTATTGTCCATAGATCTCAACCATTTGACTACATATTGTTCTCAAACTAGTGATTCTTGGGATCCCCATACATAGATAATCTATTTTTTTCTCTTTATCCACTCATGTAGTAAACAAGGAGACACAAATAGATTATCTATTTTTGTCTCTTTATCTTGGTCTCTTGTCGTGCAAACTCGTCTTCATTCTCAAAGAGCCAATCATGTATCTCCTTATTGGGAGGTTTCCACCTCATTTTCTTCCTTCAACATGTATCACAAAACCTTTAGGTCCCAAAAATGGAACCAATTGTTGTCTTTAAGCGGGGGTTTCAAACCCAGGGTTCATGAAGATTGACCAACAAGTACCCCATAAATGTTGGCATTATTGGTTGTGGATCTTGATTATGTTCCTGATTCATAGGTCTTTTTTCTCAACTGTGTTTATACCCCATGAAGACTGTACATCCTGAAATAGTGTACACTCCTCTACACGGGGGGGGTTGCAAGGGGGGCTTTCCCCCCTTGTGAGGTCCAGGGGCAAGCGGGCCCTGGAAGGAAAAATTGCCTTGTAAATGTATATTGTAATTTCATAGTAAATCTGGACCATTCATTATAAGGTCACAACTCTGCCAATAGAAGTTGTGTTAGGGTTTTTTCCCCTAGAAGGAAACCCTCTTTTATGAGGGAAATGTATTATGACTATGTATCATTGTGAATATTGTATTATGAGAGAGTATATTGTGAGAGAAATAAGAGGAAGTTACAATGGGTGTACTGTAGGTTGTATCCCTTCATTTGTTGGATAATAATAAAGGAAGGAACTAGAAATTTCTCTGGTGGACATAGTTGTTTAGATCAATTCCTGCTTCTGAAATTTCCCTTCCTTTTCTATTTTCCCAACTTCTTTTTCCATTTCTTTTCCCACTTATATAGCTACCCTCATTCCCATTTTCTTTTCTCCCTTGTCATTTCCCTTTCTAGATACTATACTTAGTCGTATTTCAAAAGTTGGCGGGTTCACGGGTAGGCGGACTCATAGATCTTCATCTCCATCCATGTTCCTATGTCATGATTCTGACCGACCACCTTGTTATATTATACTTAACCATTTTTTCAACTTCGTGGGTTCAAGACTTCATATTCCAAGTTCCACGATCTCCACTTTGCACCCAAAGGCCCATGATCTGCATTATGATTGTCAGACTTGTCATGGGTACCGAGCCCCGAAGTATTTCATTTCTTTTGTATCCAGGTCTGACCGACCACTTTGCAACACTTTAGATTATTTTTTATCATTCACAACTGTGGGCTCACAGGTTCCCAGGTTGTCGGGTTCACAAAAGGCTCCAAATTCAAATTTATCTTGTCTGCCCCCACCATATTCGTGCTTTTCCCAATATGCATTTAGTGTGGTTTAATGATAATAACTGATCATGCAGGCTCCAGAAATATTGTCATTAATAACGAATGGATCGGGGAGATTTTTCCATTAAATTGCATTAAATAATGATTTTCCAAAGGTTATATTATGGTTATCTCTTTGAAAGGATTCATTTCAAATTATTATCTAGTTGATAGAATACTCTCATCAACCTAAGGCAACAACAGATAGACAACAGTTCTATGGTGATACTTTGAATATTTTTTGTCATGAAGACTAGAAATTTCAGTGGTCCAAAGCATATTCATATTACTCATCTCCTCCTGCACAAAAAGAGGTAATTTGGACATTGGGAATTGCTCATGCAGGGTGTGTTCCTGTGGTATTTGACTACAAAGAACTTGTTGCATGGTGTGTTGAGAAGTACATGTTGAGCCAATGAATTATACAAATCCAAGATCATTCCCCCATCTCCCTGTCACCACAAGTTTTTTGTAAGATTTTGAAGCTCCCAGAGCCAATACTTACCTTCAAAGGAGAAGACTATAGAGACTTTATGAAGAAACATGAAAATGGGTTAGATCTCTTGCCATAATATTTGGAGAACCCCACGTCTATTCTAGAAGATATAACTAGGATTCAGGTCGACTCTTTTAAAAACCCCTTTCAGGAAATCACTTGGTTGTTTACCAGGTTGACAGGTCAGGAAAGCATCGTCATTATTTCTCACGTGATTCTTTATATTTTATATTTTACATTTTACATTTAAAGAACATGATATCTTTGACTGGGGAAAATTTATTTCCATTGAAATCTCATCCCAATTATCACATTACAAAAGGGACAAGAAATGCTTTATGGGTTCCTATTTGGTATTTGCGATAGTGTATTGTTGTCAATTTCCAAAATTGATTGTGTGTAAGAGGGTAAACTGTGAAATAGATCGAGTTACCTTTTGGTATCATGCATTGTGCAGACATAATATTTCTCTATATTTTTATGAAGTTTACAATGATTTTGTCTCGATCGTCAAAGGACTGTTGTTTGGTAAAAATACCCCCAGGATATCTTACCAGGCTAATAAATTCTTGGAGAAAAAGGAAACAATAGAACAAATGGAAAATCATAGTGTTATCAAGATCTTCTATTCCAAATAAAATCCCTCTTTTCTTCCATACCATGTATTTGATAAATTGTTTATTAGGAAAGTGGCAAGGCAATACAATTCTTGGCTGCGCTTTTTCCATGAAAAATGGAAAAAGCAATTCATCCCCTTACCATGTAAACTTGGATACTTCATATTCAAGAACATAAAAAAAAAATTACGAGTTTGTGAATCACTTCAACAATGTAAATCTGAATTATGTTGAAAAGATAAAGGAGTTTGACTCTAACAAAATCTTCGTGAAACATATGATTTCAGTAGGATTGAGTAACTCATTCATTCATACTATTTTGAATGAAAAATAATATAAAAACCAAGGTGCTCTTGTACACAATGCTAGTGACTTGGAAACAATACGTAGTACTAACTAGTTTTACAAGAAAAAAGGAAAGGGTCCTAGTGAAAAGAGTGCACAGTCTCCAGTTGTTACTCCTAAAACCACCACGTCTTAGAGCAATGCTCCAATGGCTCACCCAACTAGGAAAATTACCAGCAGTAGTTCAAGTGGCGGAGGAGAGAAGAATCCCCCTCCTAGAAAAATCGATATCTCTCACAAGCTCCCTGATCCAGGTGGATATCGGTGGCCACCCACCTATTCCACTGGCTTGAAAAACAGTTTTACACCTTGGCAATTTTTCAATAGTTTTTCAGGTTCCAAACTTTCAGGGCTGTTTTGAGGCCCTAAACGACGTTTTTTGTGGGATTTGGTGCCCAATTGACTGCCAAAGGACTTTACTTGAGTCAGTCGGAAATTTTTCTTCTGGGTTATACCTTTCCAACAGGCTATCATGCGCCTAAAACGGATATTGTATGAAAAAGTTATGACCCCGGGAAGTTGATGTACTAACTTACCCAAACAAGGCCCACATGACTTTTGGTGCTTCATCTCCTAGGGTTAGGTTTTTGGATGTCTAGGGTTTTTTACATTCCTATTTAATGTAAAAGGCCTTTAGAGCCTCATTGTAACCATCTTCTTGCGAATGAGCACAACCGTCACATCTCTTCTCAGAGATAAGCCACCACTATTCCAACAAGCTTGTTTTCCGCTGCTTGTTACAGTTTCAACTTATTTCCTTATTGAATAGAAAACCATTTTTATTGTATCTCTGTTATTTTGTGTTAAGCATATTTTAATCATCTGTATTCATTTTGTTCTTCTCATAAAATCCAGATCACTCCCTCTGAGAAAAAAGAGGAAGAATGTTGTGCAAGAGGAAGAAGACAATCTCATAGAAAATGACATCAATAGATTCTCTCTTGAAGACATGGAGATTGAGGCAGATATTGGGAAAACATTTCTGACAATTGATTAGCCAGGAAATATATCCCAACAAAATTTATCAATAGAGATTGTTGAGAATGAGACCTTTAGTGAAGAAGAGTCATTTTCTTTTCAAAGCGTTGTTTTTGACAAGGAATCTAAAAAATTGATTATAGAAAAAGTTGATCTCAAAAGAAAGAAGGGACAATCTCACTCAGAGGTTGACCTAAAATATATGTGGCCATCCCAAATCTCTAAAATTCACAGAGCAATCGGAGATTCTCTAGATGATTCTATTGGTGGACTGGAAACAAAAAACACTAAGTTGAGAGAAAGGATCAAAGAGTTGGAAGATGCCTTAATGCATCTTCCACTTCTTTTTGGTCCTTTGTCAATAGTCAAACATACCACACCTACTATTAAGTTGAAAGGATATTCAAGCCTACTCACATCAGTCAGGAGTTATGTAGAAAGAAATATTAAGAAAATAATGTCATTAATCACAGAGGCATGGGAGGTTTCAGAAAATATTGTTTCTTTTGGCTCGAGGGCACATGCCTTCCATTAATATTTGCAAGATAATCTGAAGACTGAAGAGTGTTTCTATATTGATGTTGTACTACCATTTGGAATCAAAGTCTCTAACATGAAGAAACTGAGAAGAATATAGGAGGATCCTCCTTCCCCAAGTCGAATAAAACAACTAAATGCTTGTTGGAAAGAAAACATTAAAAATTTGAATAATATTGTTCAAGCATGCAACGAAACTATATTGAAAAGAGAAGAACTCTTCAAGAAACTCACGGAGATAGACCTAGCAGGAAGCACCAATGAAGTACAAGACCCTAAATTAATTCTCAACTCAATGTTCTTGACAAAGTAACAATTTGATGAACAATTTGAGATATTTAAAGGGTTATCAGTTGAAATTTTTTATAGCATACTTGAATATAATGAAGATGAAATAGACAATTGGCTACTTGATTATTTCGTGAAAAATCAAGAGATTGAGGAAGAAGTACATGGTATTTATCTTGATTTAGGAGACTTGGAAGGTGATTTATTCAACATTAAAATCCAGCATGAGATAAATGTTACACCAATGAAAAATTATATTGAAGAATGGTTCAAAAAAGCAATTGAAAAATTAACCAACAAAGGGAAAGAAACAATTAAGATGGTTCTTGTAACTGTCGATGGAGACAATAAAAGGACAAAAACAAGCAAGTGAAGACATGGAATACCATCATAGTAAGTTCATGTTGATCACATTTTTATTTCTTTATCAGTCTTTCATCCAGTTACTCCACTTCTTTAACTAGAAAGGTTTAACTGAAATATGATAAATTCTCCCTCTATTCTTTCCAAGTCTTGCTACTCTAATTTCACCCACCATTTTCCTTCTACAAATTACTTCTTGTGTATATTTTCTTTATGGTCTGTGGGAGCCCCAATCCCAGTCCTAAGGACAAACACATTTAGATTTCAAGGCTTTGTAACAGATTATATATATTTTTTAGAATTCCCAAGAGAACTATTTCAGGATCATTTTTTATTGTACTTTGTAACTCTGAGTTTTGAGTATAAAGTATTTGAGATTGATCTATCATTATATTTATTTTATCTTCCCACGTGTCCACTTTGTTAAAGTTCTCTTATGCATGCAGACCATTTTATTTTTATTTTATGTGATCATAAATGTTTAGTTTAACTATGATGGATGTGAGGAAGTTTTGTCTATCTTTTTCAAATGCATGAAGTATGCGATTCCTAGTCATTTCTCAAGAAATTTCTTAAAAAAAAAACAAAAACATTTTCTTGTTATTTTTTCTTGCAATCTTTATATTTCTTTGATTACCACAATGAACTTCTGCAAAGTACCATATTTTGAAAATCTAAAATCCCAAGAAAATCTTAAGGTAAAGAGGAGTACCACCTCTGTAAAAATGCAGGGGGATTTGTATCCTAGTGAGGTTTCCATTTCGGTCCTAACATATTCAAGAATTGACATTTGGTGACCATACTGGGGAATGAACTGAAATTTGAGATCTGGTTTAACATTTTTTGAAAATTACATGACTTTGCCCCAGGTTGATTAGCCCCACCTGGAAATTCGATTGAATAATCAACGCAGCATTTTACATCAACTATATAATCTGGTAATAATGATAGTCGAGACGTGAGAATAATTAGAAAGGTCCTAGCAGATCTTAGTATGAGAAGAAGAAAGAGAAATCCTCCGGAGACAGAGGAGAGACAAGCGACAATACCAAAGAAACCAAAGGCCAGCTAGAGAAACACAAGGACAAGGTCGGGATTGAAGCTGGATGAATACAAGGGACCCATTACAAGAAGTAAAAGAAAGCAAATATGTATTCTAGGAAGTGGAAATCACATTCCTGGAACATTTGTGGATATGGCAGAAATAAATGAACAACCACGAGAGAACCACATGAAGAGAGACAATGAGGTGGAAGAGGTTTTGCAAGAAATCAATAAAACCTAAGATTCAAAACCCTAAGAAGGGTAAGATATTCCCCTCTAAATATCCTAGGTGAGCAACATGACCTCCCTATTCTCCCTAAGGGTACCTTGAAATAATTTTCTGGAGATGAAACAATTGATGCCAAAAGGCACCTTAACTTATTTCTTGATGTTTTTTATTTTCATCGTGTTGAGTATGATGATGTGATGGTATAGTTATTTCTTCAAAACTTATCAGGAAGAGCTTATGAATAGTATACGACATTACCCAATAGATAAATTGGCTTGTTTAATGACCTCAAAGCCATGTTCCTGACTATGTTCACCCCACCAATTGCATAGCATACCCTTCTCACTGATTTCAACCAAATTGGTTTGATGAAGAATGAAAGAATACGAGATTTTAATCTCAGGTTCAATAAAACTTTGAGTAATATACCAAAAGATAAAATACCTAATGACCCAGTCATACTCAGTTTTTATAAGAACACAATGCCTCCAAATGTAAAATATGTTATCAGAGCATCCAAGATGGATACCTTAGAGGAAGTGATGATTAAATCCACTGAGATGGAATAAATTATGATTGAGACAAGTGTCGACCTCGACATATCCTGGGAAAAGTACAAAGGAAATTGGGAGGCTTAAGTATTGATAATTAAGGAGCCTCTAGCTCAAGAAAGAACGAAGAACTGAAGCCATGACTGACCCAAAATCAAACAATTGTTGGAGTATTTTTCAAGGGAACCATACCATATGTTAAGGTAGACCATGTTGCGACACAAGAAACCAAGCAAAGAATTGAAATTACACAAATGAATAGATATATCATGAAAATGCAGAACAATATAACCAGACTAAGAAGCGGGGACAATTATGTAGCAAATACTAGAATGTCGGTCCAAGAGAAAATAAGGAACCCTCCCCAAAAACAGTGTGAGGTTTGAAAACATGGATAATCCACAAAGACCTAGGGTTCCCAGGAAACCAACCCCCAATGCAACTATTCTGGATGATATATATGATGAACAAATGGTTGAGCAAGAGAATTATTACTCACATGATGAAATTTTTGAAACTGTACAGACGGAAGGATGCAAGACGTCCATGTATATATTTGAAGAAGGCGACAATGACCCCGACTCACAGGATAATGTTGCCCAGACACGAGCGTTTGTAAATAAATCCAAGAATAAAAATGATTCGGAAAAAGAAAAAGAAAAAGCGAGTGAGAAAAAGGCAAATGAGAATGTGGCATATATTGTTGGAAGCAAGAAGCAACAACTGATGTCAAAACCCACCCAGATGAAATACAATGTCATAGAGGACTTGAGTAAACTAAGGATAGCTCTTCCTTTTATAGAAGTGGTGAAGATTCCCCAACAAAGGGAAAATATTTTAATATTTTTGGATGATCCGTTTGGAAAAATGGAAGTTGTTGTAACAAGTCCGAAACAAACCCAAAACAAATCAATCGTCAAGATGAGAGGTAAAATTCTTCCCTTTTATATTTCAATTGAAAACTATGATGTTGCACTTCATAATTGTTTAGTTGATACCGACACAACCAATAATTTTATGACACTGGCGGTCATGGAGGCATTGGGAATGAATTGTACCAAATATGAAGAGACTAGTGAAAGTATATATGCAATTGATTCCAGACAAGTTCCAACTTATGGATAAATCAAGGAATTTTATGCTTGGATCACAACAGATCCCCATATTATTAAAGTTTTCAATATTATTGTGGTAGGCCATCCTCCTGCATATGGAATTGTTTTAGAGAGAGATTGGTCATCCATGATTGGGGGATACATAATGAATGATGGGAGTTGCATGATGTTGTTAGGAAAAGAAGGAGAAATGATTAAGGTTCCTCGTGAACCCATGAGACCCTTCTCTTTCAAGAATAAGGATAATGGATTAATGGAAGATTATATAGATGTTGGGATCGAAAATTATGTTATCCTATACATGGAACAGATTGAAATCCTGGAGAAAATTCAATACAAGGAGAATCAAGAGCATTCGTTTGAAAGTTATTGGAGGATTTCATTTGATGGAGCTTGATCAAGTTTCGAGAGTGGAGTTGGAATTGTCCTTGTAAGTCTAGGGAAGATTGTGCATCCACATGATATTAGACTTAAATTTGCATGTACCAATAATGAGGTAGAATATGAAGCTTTGATTCAAGGGATGATTCTTACGCAAGAATTGAATATAGACATCTAATTGTTTAACGAATTGATGGAATATTTCATCTCTTTCAACGTTTCTTTCATTCCAAGGGACAAGAACCATAAGGAAGATTCATTGTCTTTAGCGGCCTCATTTTCAAACCCGGATGATATTCAAAGAAAAACATATTTTCAAGTAGAAAGAGTATTCTGACCTTATGTCCCTGATAACCAAGAATACTTACAAGTATTTGAGAATGATGAACAATTGAAAAAAAAATTGTTGAACGATGAAAATGATGAAGACAATCACATATCTACTATCTCAAGGGATTGTGCTCAATTTGAGTCTCTTTTCACGAAAAATGATCACGCTAAGAATCTCCTGGAACAAGTTTCACTCCGAAAGGTTCAAGAAACAAGAAAAATCAATATTGGAACTGACAGTACCCCAAAATATGTCAACTTGGGAGTTGATTGCACCATTGAGGAAGTTGATCAATACATTGCATTATTTAAATAATATATTGATGTGTTTGCATGTACTTATGATGATTTGAAGGCATATGATAAAACAATATTTAAGCACATTATTCCCTTGTGAGAAGGGGAAAATCCTGTCAAGCAGAAGATAAGAATGATGAACCCCAAATTAAAACTACTAGTAAAGATTGAATTGGAGAAACTAAAGAAGGCTGGAATAATATATCCCATCAGGCATTTTGATTGGCTATCAAACCCTGTGATAGTAAGAAAGAAGACCGAGGAGATCCGAATGTGTTTAGATTTCATAGATCTTAACAAAGAAAGTATAAAGGATAATTATCCTTTACCTACCATGGATTTTCTTCTCCACCAAGTCACGGGATTAGCTTGCATGTCCATGTTAGATGGTTTTTCTGGGTACAATCAAGTCTTGGTTGTTGAGGAATACAAAGCAAAGACAATATTCATAACACCTTGGGAGACATATGCATATGCTAGGATGCCCTTTGGTTTGAAGAATTCAAGAGACACATTTCATTAGGCCATGGAACATGCTTTTAAGGGGTTGATAAGAAAATTCATGGACTATCAATATGAATTAACAGTACATTCAAAAACAAGGAGTGATCATATTCATCACTTGAGGAAAGTTTTTGACAGATGCAAATTATATGGTGATTCCCTAAATCCAAAGAACTGTTTATTTGTTGTAACTTAAGGAAAACTCTTAGGTCATATTGTGTGCAAGGAAGGGATCTATATAGATCCAGAAAGAGTTAAATATATAAATGAATTGAACCCCCCATCATCTAAAAAAGGAGTCTAATCATTTTTTGGTAAGATCAATTTTGTGCGAAGATTTGTTCCTGATTATACAAGTATTGTGAAGTCGATCAATTTATTGTTGAAAAAGGACCAAAGGTTTGAATGTACATCAGATACACAAGAGGATTTAAATAATATTAAAAGGGAAATCACTACATCCCTAGTCCTCATTAGACTGTATTTTCCAAGGGAATTCATCATCTATTCATTCGCTAAAAAAAAAATTGTGCATCTATTTTTACTTAGAGAAATAACAAGGGTGAAGAACTTCCAATTAGCTTCATGAGAAAAACCCTTCATTATTATGAATTGATGTATTTATAATTGGAAAAACAAACTCTATCCATTGTGAAAGCGATGGCTCACTTTTAGACTTACATATTGAGCTCTCATGTCATTGCCTATGTTCCATCCTCACTAGTGAAGATGATTTTGAATCGATAATTGAGAGAGGGAAAATGGGATAACTGGATGGAAAAGATTCAAGAATATGATATTGAAATTAAACCTTTAAAGGTTGTCAAAGGACAATGCTTATGTAATCTCATTACAAATAGTGATTCTTTGATGGAATGATTTCAATTTCAGTAGGAGAACCATTGGCTGATTCAGAATGGTATGGAGATATTGTATTCTACTTGAGGTCCGAGCAGTTTCCATTCACCATGAACCCTAAAGAGAGAAGAACATTGAAGATGAAGTCAAATCAATATGTGTTGATCGCTGATATAATTTTCAGAAGGAACTACGACGGTATATTGATGAGATGTGTTGATGAAAACAAAGCTCAAGAATTAATGAGGGAATTCCATGAAGGAATATGTAGTGGACATTTTGCACCTACGACCACCACCCATAAGATAATAAGAGATGGGTTTTATTGGACATCAATTTTTAGAGATTCATATGCCACAGTAAGCAATTTTTAGGGAAAATGAATAGATCTGCAATGTCATTACAACCTATATCTATAAAACAACCATTCTCCCAATGGGGACTTGATTTCATCGGGCCAACAAATCCAAATCAAAGAAAGGGACATATGTATATTCTCACCACTACAAATTATTTTATGAAGATTAGAAGTAGTGGCATTAAAAGGGGCTTATTCTGAAGAGTTAATTAAGTTTCTCAAAGATAATATTTTTTCAAGATTTGGTTTCCCAGACAAATTCATCATTGATAATGGTTTGATTTTCATTGGTTCAAATTTACATAATTTTGTGGAGAATGTGGAATTGTTATGGGGAAGTCATCAAACTATTATCCACAAGGGAACGGTCTTGTAGAATCCACTAATAAGACACTCATTCAGATATTGAATAAAAATATTGACAAGAATCAAAGTAAATGACATTTAAAGTTGACTAATGCATTATGGACAACCGGAACGATTCCAAAAGGAAACACTGGGATATCTTCGTATACATTGGTTTATGGGAAAGAAGAAAAAATGCCAACTAGCCTCGAGCTCAATGCTATGACTTTTGTGGTTAATACAAAAGATGCAGAAGACAATTCACCTATGCAAAGGAGGATCAACCAGTTATTTAAATTGGAGGAAGAACGAAATAAATCCTTGATTAGAACTTCTCAGGGACAACAAAGTATCAAAATATATTTTGACCAGAATGCAATTGTAAAGAATTTTCATAAAGGAGAATTGGTGTTACTCTGGAACAAAGTCAAGGAGAAACCATCAATGAACACAAATTTCAAATCACTCTGGATTGGACCATATATCATCGAAAATATCCTAGGTTTTAATTCCTATATGTTCAAAGAAACGAAGGGTAAAAGATTAATGTTGTCTGTCAATGGGAAACATTTGAAATGTTTCTTCGCCTAAAACTTTCTCATTTCCCTCTACAGAAATTTTATTTTTCATTTATTCAGTTTGTATATTATTACCTTTGACTCCATAGCCCAATGAATGGAAGAACCTAGTCATAAAAGAATCTGGATTCTTGACAACCCACAAGGGGTTATTATCCCGCAGTTGGAGCCAGTTGTTGAGATCAATTCCTTGTTCCAAAATTTCCCTTCATTTTCTAGTTTCCGAACTTATTGTTTCCATTTCTTTTACCTCTTCTATACCTACCCACATTCCCCTTTTCTTTTATCCCTTCTTGCTTCCCTTTATAGATATTATACTTAGCCGTATTTCAAAATTCAATAGGTTTGTGGGTAGGCTGAATCGTGGGTCTTCATCTCCATCCATGTTCCTATGTCATGAGTCTGACTGATCGCCTTGTTATAATGTACTTAACCATTTTTTCAACTTCACAGGTTCACGAGTTCAATCCTTCATCTTCCAAGTTTTTTGATCTCCACTTTTCACCCAAAGGTCCGTGATCTACATCATGACCATTAAACATGTCCCCAATAGTGAGCCCCGAAGTATTTCATTTCTCTTGTATCCAAGTCCGAGCAACCACTTTGCAATACTTACAATATTTTTTATCATTCACAACCGCAGGTTCACAGGTTCTCGGGTTGACGGGTTCACAAAAGGATCCAAATTCAAATTTCTCTTGTCTTCCCCCGCCATTTTCATGATTTTCATGATATGCATTTAGTGTGGTTTAATGCTAATAATTGATCATGTAGGCTCTGTAAATATCATCATTAATAGAGAATGGCTCGAGGATATTTTTTCATTACATTGCATTAAAGCATGATTTTCCAAAGGTTATATTATGGTTATCTCTCTGAAAGGATTCATTTCAAATTATTATCCATTTGATAAAATACTCTCATCAAACTATGGAAACAACACCTAGACAATCGTTGTGCGGGGATACTCTGAATATTTTTGGTCGTGAAGACCAGAACTTCCAGTGGTCCAGAGCATATTCATATTACTCATCTCCTCCTGCACAAAAAGATGTAATCTGTACATTGGGAATTTCTCACGCGGGGTGTGTTCCTGAGGTATTCGACTGCAAATAACTTGTTGCATGGTGCATTGATAAGTATGTGTTGATCCAACGAATTATACAACTCCAATATCATTCCCCCATCTCCCTGTCACCGCAATTTTTTCGTAAGATGTTGAAGCTCCTAGAGCCAACACTTACCTTCAAAGGAGAATAATGTATATACTTTATGAAGAAACATGACAATGGGCTGGATCTCTTGCCAAAATATTTGGAGAAACCTGCTTATGTTCCACAAGATATAACTAGGATTCAGGTCGACTCTTTTAAAACCCCTTTCGGGAAATCGCTTGGTTGTTTACGAGATTGATAGGTCAGGAAAGCACCACCACTATTTCTCACACAATTATTTATATTTTATATTTTACAGTTAAATAACAAGCTATCTTTGACTAGGGAAAATTGATTTCCATTGAAATCTCATCCCAATTATCACATTACAAAAGGGAAAAGAAATTGTTTATGTATTCCTATTTGGTATTTTTGATAGTGTATTGATGTCAATTTCCAAAATTGATTGTGTGTAAGAGGGTAAAATGTGAAATAGATCCATTTACCTTATGGTATCAGGAATTTTGGAGACACAATACTTCTCTGTATTTTTACGATGTTTACAATGATTTCATCTCGGTCTTCAAAGGAATGTTGTTTGGTAAAAATACCCCCAGGATATCTGACCAGGATAATAAATTATTGGAGAAAAAGGGAACGAAAGAACATATGGAAAATCATAGTGTTATCAGGATCTTCTGTTCCAAAGAAAATCCCTCTTTTTTTCCATACCATGTATCTGATAAATTGTTTATTACGGAAGTGGCAAGACAATACGATTTCTAGTTGCACTTTTTCCACGAAAAATGAAAAAATCAATTCATCGCCTTGCCATGGAAACTTGGAGACTTCATATTTAGGAACATAAATAAAATTGATGAGTTTGTGAAACACTTCAACAATGTAAATATGAAGTATGTTGAAAAGATAAAGGGGTTTGAACCTAACAAAATCTTCGTGGAACATATGTTGTCAGTAGGATTCAACAACTCGTTCATTCATACAATTTTGAATGAAGAAGAATATAACAACCAAGGCACTCCTGTACAAAATGTTGGTGACTTGGAAACAATACTTAGTACTAACTAGTTTTACAAGCAAAAAGGAAAGGGTCCTAGTGAAAAGAGCGCCCAATCTCCATTTGTTACTCCTAAAACCATCACATCTCAGAGAAATGATCCAACGGCTCACCCAACAAGGAAAATTATCAACAGTAGTTCAAGTGGCGAAGGAGAGAAGAATCCCCCTCCTAGAAAAATCGAGAGCTCCCACAAGCTCCCTCTAAGAAACAAGAGGAAGAATGTTGTGCAAGAGGAAGAAGACAATCTCATAGAAAATGACATCAAGGCTTCTCTCTTGAAGACATGGAGCTTGAGGAGGATATTGAGAAAATGTTTCCCACAATTGATCAGCCAGGAAATATAGCCCAACAAAATTTATCAATAGATATTGTTGAGAATGAGACCTTCAGTAAAGAGGAGTCATTTTCTTTTCAAAGCGTTGTTTTTTACAAGGAATTTGAAAAATTGATTATAGAAAAAGGTGATCTAAAAAATAAGAAGGGAAAATCTCACTCAGAGGTTGACCTAAAAGATGTGCGGCTGTCCCAAGTCTACAAAATTCACAGAGCAACCAGGGATGCTCTAGATGAATCTGTTGGTGGTCTGGAAGAATAAAACACTAAGTTGAGAGAAAGGATCAAAGAGTTGGAAGACACCTTAATTCATCTTCCACTTGTTACCAGTCCTTTGTCAATAGTCAAATCTACCACAACTATTGTTAAGTTGAAAGGATCTTCAAGCCTACTCACATTATTCAGGAGTTATGTAGAAAGAAATATTAAGAAAATAATGCCATTAATCACATAGGCATGGAAGGTTTTGAAAAATATTGTTTCTTTTGGTTCGAGGGCACATGCCTTCCATGAATATTTTCAAGCTGATATGAAGAACGAATAATGTTTCTATATTGATGTTGTACTACCATTTGGAATCGGAGTCTCTAAAATGACAGAACTGAGAAAAAGACAGGAGGATCTGCCTTCCCCAAGTCTAATAAAACAACTAAATGCTCGCTGGAAAGAAAATATTAAAAAGTTGAATAATATTGTTCAAGCATGCAACAAAGCTATATTGAAAAGAGAATAACTCCTCAAGAAAGTCATGGAGATAGACCTAGAAGGAAGCACCAACGAAGTACAATACCCTAAATTAATTATCAACTCAATGTTCCTAACAAAGCAACAATTTGACGAACAAGTTGAGATATTTAAAGGGTTATCAGTTGAAATTTTTTATAGCATACTTGAATATAATGAAGATGAAATAGACAATTGGCTAGTTGATTATTCCATGAAAAATCAAGACATTGAGGAAGTATTACATGGTATTTATCTTGATTTAAGAGACTTGGAAGGTGAGTTATTCAACATTAAAATCCAACATGAGATAAACGTTGCACTAATGAAAAATTATATTGAAGAATGGTTCAAAAAAAAAATTGACAAATTAACCAACGAAGGGCAAGAAATAGTTGAGACAGTTCATGTAACCATCAATGAAGACAATAAAAGGATAGCAGCAAGAAAGTGAAGACACAAGAGACCATCATAGTAAGTTCATGTTGATCACATTTTTCTTTCTTTATCATTCTTTACTCTAGTTACTCCACTTCTTTAACTAGAAACGTTTAACCAGAATCTGATAACTTCTCCCTGTCTTCTTTCCAGGTCTTGCTACTCTGATTTTTCCCACCATTCTCCTTCTACAACTTACTTCTTGTGTATATTTTCTTTATGGTCCGTAGGAGCCCCAATCCCAGTCCTAAGGACAAACGCATTTATATTTCAAGGTTTTGTAACAAATTATATATTTTTTCAAAAATCCCAAGAGAACTATTTCGGGATCAGTTTTGGTTGTACTTTGTAACTCTGATTTTTTAGTATAAAGTATTTTAGATTGATATATCATTATATTTATTTGAGATTCCCATTATCTATCATTATATTTAGAAAATACCTCCAAGGAAGAAGGAGGGGTTGTGTACTTGGCTTCTTCAAGCACACATGCAGATCATGAGGAATGGTTGGTTGACTCAGGTGCATCCTTTCATATGACTCCCCACAAGGAGTGGTTCTGTGAATATGAAAGGTATGATGGAGGTAATGTTTTATTAGGTGATGACTCGAAAACCAAAATCATAGGTCAAGGAAAATTCAAGTTGAGGCTAATAGATGGAAGGATTATAACACTTCCTAGTGTTCTGCACATCCCAGGTTTGGCCATAAATTTGATTTATGTAAGAAAAATGGATGATGCAGAGGTAAAAACAATATTTGAAAAGGAAACCTATAGGATGGTTCGAGGAGCAATGGTGTTGTTGAAGGGAGTTTAGTTTGGAACTCTATATAAGCTGCAAGGAAGAACTATTAGTGATGGGTGTAATAGTTCCATTGTTCCTGATATTGGAGTTGAAGAAGAAAGAACTCCTACAGTCTCTGGAGAAAATGTTATGTTGTGGCATCAAAGACTGGGGTATATCATAGAGAAGGGTCATCGACTACTACACGGTAAAGTTATGTCTAACTGTTCTCTAGATTTTGATTTATGTGAACATTGTGTATATGGGAAGCAAAATCAGGTAAGATTCCCTTCTGGTGCAACGAGGGTATAATGAATTTTATAGCTAGTTCACAGTGATGTTTTTGGACCTGTATCGGTCCCATCATTGGGAAAATATGTGTACTATGTCTCATTTATAGATGAATTCTCGAGGAATAATTGGATATATTTCCTCAGGAAGAAATCTGAAGTCTTTGACAGGTTTAAAGAGTTCAAGTCTTGTAATGACCGGAATTAAATTAACGTTTAAATTTCTACCAAATCACTGTAATTTCTGTAATTTCTATAAGCTTTACAAGGAAGTAAACTTTTCAAAATTTTCAAATTATCTCAACACTTACGCTAACACTTACGCAAGTAGAATTTGGCAATAAGTAATAAATCTAAGTAAACAATCCATGAATTTGAATTTGCATACCTCACTCTGATGCCATCTGCAGCTTGCTCCCTTCTTGCTCCCTTCGCTTGCTTCCTTAGGACACCACCCAAAATTTGCTCCTCTTCTTTGCTCCTTCATTGTTCTCCTTTAGGACACCACCCAAAACCAACCTCCTCACGACTAGTAACGCTTAGCCCTAGGACATCAATGGATGTCCTAGCCCCAGCCCAAAACCTCCCTGCAGCTCTGGCATCAGGAATTCCACTGTGAATTCCACTTTAATTATTATCACTCCAACTTCTAGAAATCATTTCTCCCTTCTCGTAAAAATGAATAATCCCTCTCCACTCCTTTCTCTCCCTTATTCCTCCTTCACCTTCCCATTTAACTCCCACCTAATACCTTATCCTTTCTTAAAGACCTTATCTCATTATTAAATGCCTTATCCATTATTAAATTCCTTATCATGCCTTATACCATTCATGAACTGTGAACTTAAATAGTATTATATTTTTATTATTAACCATTAATTTAATACTCTAATTAATTAGTTAATTAATTAATAATCAAATTAATTATATTATATTATAAATTAATCAAAATAATCAAATTAATTTAAACATTATATTATATTATCCACCCCTTTTTTTTTTTTTTTTTTTTTTTTTTTTGGATTATTTATTAAATTAAACATCTTAATAATTAAGGGTCGCTACATACACCCACCCTCTGTGAATTTCAGCCTGCTAAGGTATCTTATGGTACAAAGAACAAGAACAGGTTCACACATTCATAACAAGTAACCTATATTATTAGTAAGTAAGTCAAGGAAATTTTATATATTACTTAGTGTATATGTACAAGAAATGGGAGCACATACAATTCTCGGATATGTACTAATAATCAAACTGGCTACCCTTTGTTTTATGTATCCAATCCAAATGAAGATCTGGTCTTTATAGACAACAATTAATTGTTGTGTGAGAATTTCTTGAATTATAATTATTTGATTCAAAATTTTTGCTTTTTTTTAATCAACTGTAGTTTAGTTACATAATAATGAATATTCATATATACACATTTTCCTTCATCAAATCCTACCACCACGTGATCTCCCATATAGCTTCAACTATTCTACTCATCCTTCCTCCCTAACTTACTCTACACTCATTCCTATCTGTCTCTTCAAGTAGACTATCTTGGAGTGTCAACTATACCTGACCTAACTCCAAATAGAACCTCAGAGGAAGTAAGGTCGCTATCTCTACTCAAGCCTCCCTAGCAAGCAAGCAACCTGATGTACCCCTACTACACGCCCTGGGAGCGTGGAACTTCAAAGACCGCCCTCCTCCTGTAGGATCTCTCGTGTGTTTCGGAGGATATACGTTGGGAAATGCCTCCACCCTCCTAATCATAACCAGGGTACACACCCCATGATGGCCTCCTAATGGAGGATACACTGTGGGAAATGCCCCACCCCTCATAACGTAAACTGTGGTCAACACCCTACAATGAATATACAGTGGCACCGTGGTTCTAGGAGAGGTTTTACAAGTATTCCTACTTTTGGGTAGTGTCAGCACCAAATCATGCATTGATCCACATCACAGCAATGACACTACCCAAAACCAATATAAATTTCCAAATACAACATTCATACCAAAATGTTTCTGCTAGTGTCTCGAGCATACACTTTCATC
Source organism: Picea sitchensis (assembly GCA_010110895.2). Classification (NCBI taxonomy): domain Eukaryota; kingdom Viridiplantae; phylum Streptophyta; class Pinopsida; order Pinales; family Pinaceae; genus Picea; species Picea sitchensis. Next base: position 90,752 of record SNQJ01S0016037.1, read on the forward strand.
ATTTTTATCCCTTGGCTATTTCATATAGCCCATAACCTACAGATTAGGTCCCATAATTACCAAACCTTCCATACATTTCTACTATCATCATGCACTGTATTAACACATTATTTCAATTTGGTATCTATGTACCGATAAGTTAACATCAAGTTTTCCAATTAGAAATAGACTTCTATCCCATCCACCTCGCACCCATTCAAAATTGTCATTTACTCAAATTAGATTGCATAATACCCAAGATCATCCTAATAGCATTTAACATTCATTCTATTCACATTCTCACAATGTGTCGCAAAGATATGCATCATCATCTATAACATTTAAACATTCAGAAAGTTTACATCCACATAATAGATCGAGACATACATCATCATCAATAACATTTTAACATTCATAAAGTTTACATGTATGTATACATCACATCATATACATCATCATCAAATAACATTAAAAACATTCATAAAAGTTCAGGAATTTCAAAATTTAAGTGTATCACTTTATAGTTTCACCGTGACTAGAAAAATAAAGTATATAGTCCTCGTTAGTCCCGTTGTCTAAGTCAAAAGGTGGAGTTACATACATCCCACCCTTCGCGAAACATGTTCTCTAGGTGGTCAAAAATAGTGAGGGATAGTCTCACTGTGAGGTGTCTCTCACAAGATATACTAACAACTATTTCTTCCCATGTAGTCATTTTGAAGCATTAAGGTTATAGTCGAGATAATGGTTAGAAAAGAAATGCCTAAGTGGAACATGGGAAACCACCCATTATCTTGTGAATATAAATTACTACTACATAATAAAATTTGCGAATTTATTAAAACTAATTGAAATCCACATTGGCTTAGTCCATCCATAACAATAATGTATAACCGGATAGGGTACTGGGCTCAAATATCTAATACCATCTGAGTAATGTGCATTCTACTTTATGTTTTAACACATTGAATAATTATAAAACAAAATTCAGAAGAGATTACAAGAATGCACAAGCGATTTGTAAAAAAAATGCCAAGAACAACTGCACAACAAAATAGATGTACATTTCGCTCTCTAAGTACTTCCATTTGAGGCTCTGTGTGTTTTTTTTTTTTCTCCTTCCTCTTAAGATTCGCATTGGACAATATTCAGTGTCAATTTGAGATCCAATACACATTGTGAGACTTCTACTTTCATTTATTTAAATAGTAGCATCATTCAAATATTGCACATTCGTAACCTCTTAGAACCCTCCATCTAGCACTTATGTTCATTAAGTCTAGAAAAGGCTTACTATATTGTACATCAAAATTTCCTCTTCCGAAATCATGGTCTCATTGTCATGTGCATCAAACAAAACAATGCTGGTTAAATAGGAGGAAACTAACCCACTCCAATCTGCACCCTAACAGTAAATGTATTAGGTTTCCAGATTGCAGATTTCGGGGCATCTACAGTCCAACGAGGTGTTCTCTATTGAGTTTTTTGGAGATGCTCTTTATGCATACGATAAATCTTATCTTGAATACAAGTGTTTCCTGATTAAGATTGACTTGTGATGAAGGATGTTCAGTTACAAAGGAGTTGCCCATAATTGAGACAAATTAACCCTCGCAAATACCTTCATGGTGCTTTGTTTGGAAGCTGGCACCCAAAATGTCGCCATTAGTAATTAAAAGGAAGCCATGGCATGCTAGAACCATTTGAAAGATTTGTGTGCTCCTGTATTCTGCTATTGTTATTCTTCGTTTGCATCATGCTCAGATGATTATGGAATGTGTTTTTACATGGTGTGGTGTATTTTGGTTCACTTATAATTCATTAATTGTCAACTTGATGGTTCTTCAAGCACCATCAAAGTGTAAACCACAGGGAAATGCTAGTTTTATCCTAGGGAGCCATGATTAGTTACAACTAGGCATCATATTAGTTTTCTTTGATCAATTTTCTTCTTTGGCAAGAATATGCTCTTAATAGAACATCAAGTTTCAAAATAGAAAGGGTAATTCAACATGGAACTGAAATTCAAGTAGAAATTGGTGACAGGATAAAATTTGAATTTCTATGACAGAGTACAAGTTGGGGAGCTAATAACTAAATCTTCCTTCACCTCACTCAAATCTGTCATTGTATTAGTAAAGATAGTAATCAAGTCTCATGCCAGCTAGAAAATCTCTAGTTTGATGAATACAATTTTAGGATTGATGAGGGATCAAAGTCTATTAAGAAGTAAATCATGGAAAGAGAAGCCAGAAAATACATGGAGGCTAATGCCTTGTATGATATCTTCACTTAAGTACACCAAGAAGACTTAGTATTAACTTCAGTTCAACACCTTCAACTTGACATACAAATGATTACAAATAGAAATGAAAACATTGCCCCACAAGACTAAATTTCAACATGTTTATCTAAACATAAGATCTTAACTTTAGCACTCCCTTGGTTTATTTAGCATGTGATGTATATTAAAAAGGAAAGGGCACTGTTTTCTTTCAATTAACGCTAGCCTCAATTATTTGAAAAGGCACTATTCTTTGTTGGGCAAACACACTTGCTGTCACAAGGAGGCACTTTTTTTTTTTTTTTTTCTAAGTTCATGAAACCTTATGATTGGAAACCTAAGCTCCAGCTTGGATGTGGTGCACTATTTTCACTTCAAGAGTGTTATATTGTTTTTATACTTAGAACGCATGATTTCCGTTCTTGTTTTCGGAAGTTGATGCTACTTGCTTCTAAAAAATATCCCTTTTTATTCAATTTTTCTTTGTTGGCATATAGCCAAACCTAGAACCTCAATTTAGTTCCTGCAGCTCAAAGGTATTATGTGTCAAAAGCTTTGCCGATGAAAAGATTTATCATAGAAAATGTAAGGCCATTTTGGATAAAACAAGTTGTTCCTATTCTCAAAGCAAGGTGCTAATCTTTAGACGTTAATTCTTGATGTTTGGACGTTCCCTTGAGGAAAAGAAGGTTTCTATTTCCAGAAAAATAATACACTGTATGGCTATAATTAGAACAAGAGTACAAATTTTGTGCTAAATTCAGAGGCTTGACAAGATGAGAAGACAACTATATTTGTATCAAATTTAGTGCTGCTATTTACTTCATTTAGTATGTGGATTGGATCAAAGAGGGCACTACCTTAATATTTTGGGCATGGGTTAGATGATAAACCATACAAGAGAACTATCTTTTGGTATCAGATACGGCATGGGGATAATTCTGGGTCAATTCAGAAGTCACATCCCCATCATTAGCAAAGTAAACATTAAGGAGTTTATTACCACCTGGTACGTAAACACCACTGATTTTCCCTTGCATTCTTGCTACCTCCAACAAATATCCATAAGCATTGACTGCAATCACATAGAGATTGGTGCCAACAAGCACCCTTGCCAGATGGAACGCTACAACACAATAGATTCCAAAAGCACACCCCATTCACACTGACTCTTTGCAGAATCCTACAAAAAGGGTGTCTCCATAGATCAATGATACAGCCAAATCCTAGCCAATCCAACATGTTGATGATGTCCTGTATCAATTTATCACAAGTTTTAACAAAGTCACTCTTTAAAGACAGACCATTCTTACCGAGCCCACTCAATTCCTTCCCATGCAATAATGATAAGAATATCCAAAATAAATCTTCCTTCAATAAAAATCTTTTACTCCTTGCAAACTGTCCTGGTTACCAACAATTGAATACTTCTAGCAAGGGTTTCGGCTAGTATTTTACAAGAGGCATTCGGTAAGGCAATGGGACGTCGCCCAACCATCAAATCCATTTTAACACCTTTAACTAAAATGTAAAAATTGTCGACATTTAACTAAAAACAGACGGATAAAGAGTTCCCGGTCAACAAAAAAAAATTTGAGTAACGAGGTTTTCTAAATTCAAATGGATTTTGATCTTATGTCATCCATCATCTGCATGAATTTTTTTTAATTCGATAAAAAAAATTGACAACACAATCAAACAGTTAGAATATTGTTTCTAGAGTTTGACCTAATATATTTCGATGAAAAAATTAAATATCATGGAATGGAAGCAAAAGTTTGCTATTTATATAAATTTAGATATCTTCGATCAAATAGATTTTAGAGTTTCTTAAGCAATTCTAATTCAATCGAAAATATTAAGAATTCAAAGAGAATTAAATATCATTTTATATCTTTGAATTTGAACCGCGTTTTGCTATATTTGCTGCAAAACTAGATGTCTCCGGCCGACAGACTTAGTGGTCGTCGTACAAAGTTGGCAATAGCGCGACGCCGGCCCCTAAATCCCGACCGAGTTTGAATATTTTGAAGGTTCCGTCCGGTTCAATCTATCTCTTTCTGTCATTTCACTTCTTTATTTTTAAGGGGACACCAATTTATTCCATTTGCATTGCTTCGCTAGAGACGATGGGTGGTTTTGTAAGAGGTTGATGCCCGCTTTGTGGGTACAAGATCAAGAACGGAGTATCTAGCATACTGAGGATCAAAGTGATTCCTCGTGATGGTAAATCACCGGCATAAACATTTTTTCAAAATCAGGACTGTACCGGCACATCCTAACCAAGCATTCACATAATGTATCCAAAACAGAAAGCACAATAACATATATTAACATATACAGAGGGCTCATATTATTAAACGCATCAAATTTTAACATAATTTTAAACATTTAAAAGATTAATGGTCGAATATAATGGCCGGTTTTAACATTAAACTAGATTTGGTCAGAGTTTTATGCTTGCAATTTAATCAACCACATGCATGGACAATGCATGCCACGCTAAGCCTAGTTGGCCTCGACAGCCCATTACATGTCTCATACTTCCATTCTCTGACAAAATATCCCACCACATCTTAAACCCTAACTCCTTTGTCTCAGCCTATCGTCAAGTTACTCAGGCAGGAGGCGAGGGAGCATGGTCAGCCATGGTCTATCTCTGTCAGAAGATCCCGCCTAGAGGGAGAAACGAAGCTGGCGTGAACCATCTGAGCTCCCCGCCACATGTGTTTCTTCATAGCATTGCAAGACCACTCCACCAACAACCCAATCCTAAACATTCTCGCCTCTCAAAGCCTTCTATGGTGATATATCCGAATCATATTTTTTTGTGGTTTTTGTTTCTGCGGGCTTGCTTGCATTTCCTAATTTAACTTCGTGGGTTCCTCTGTATTTCATCATAAATTTAGTATCAGCGTCCCGAGGCTATCCACTCCTAAGAGCTTGATTAATAGTGAGGTATGGTAATAAATCCGCTAAACGCTAGCGTAATTACGGAGCCAAAGTGTACCCTCTCGGTAAGAATAAGTTCAAAAAATTTATCTTCTTTTTGCAGGATATGGTTGTTTTCTTCACATTTAATAAAGGCTTCCATGGTGAACTTGAAATAATTGTGTCAATTTTGAATGGATTACTAGGTGAAGGATTGAGTTTTAGTAGGCAGCTCTTTACAGGATGAAGATTGAATTTTTTTTGTAGTAAGTTTAATGTGGGTTTAGGAGAAGTATTTTTTTTTGCTTTTTTGTTTTTAATAGTTAAAACAGGGGTTTTCATTGAGGTTTGATGGAATTATGTTGGGAGGGAAAAACAACAACAATATTTTGGGTGGAGTTTTCTTTATTGCTGGTGTGAATTTGATGGGTTTTATTCAAGCTGCTGTTGTGAATTTTGATGGGTTTTATTCAAGTTTTCTTTATTTGGATGCAATGCCCCCTTTGACTCCAGCACCATGCTGAGAACAATATATCTATTAGGGGTTATCCAAATGGAAAGACTAATGTTTTGGTATTTCCTGTGTGGTAACCTCTGTATGTATGTTGTTTATTTCAGAAGTGATAAAAGGTTGACATTTAATTTGTAATTTTGAATGGGGATGCAACGAGTAATGGTCTAATTTGTAATTAGTAATGGGAATTTGATTCAGTTCAATAATAGTGATCCAGTAATCTGGTCTTTGACCTGCAGCATGTGACTGATCTCTCTGGGAAGGAAACAATGGCACGGGTAACTGGTATGACCATCTTACATTGATTGACATGTATATTCGGTTAAGCCTGCACAATATTTTAAGATAATGCGTTGTGTTTATAATATTCTTGATTTTGGTGCCTTTTATTTTTGTCCACGAGGGGGTATGAAGGTTAAGGCTGATAGAGATGAATCTTCCCCCTATGCTGCTATGCTAGCATCACAGGATGTTGCACAGAGATGCAAGGTATATGTGCCCAAATCTCTATCTTTTGGTTCGTTACAATTCGAAATTTCAGCTTGCTTTCCTTATTAAATTGGTACTTTCATAGGAAGTAGAACATGTGATTGTCTTTTTAATCTTTTAAAGTTACCATCTATTGCTCTACTAACTATAAGGTATTACTAATTTACTATTAATACGTGTAACATTGATCTTTCGTTGCACTAGTCTTTGTAATCTCACAACTCTATTTATATTTTAAACTGTCCTAAGTTATACTGGGATAGTTTGTAAGGAGAGTGGTACCTGTTAAGACGTTGGTTTGTAAATTTTAAGTAATAGAAGGTGAGATTGGCATTGTTTTCCATATGCTTGTTGCTACTGGATTATGCAATAAGCTTTGTGTTTCATTTTTAGGAGCTTGGTATAACTGCCTTGCATATTAAGCTTCGTGCAACAGGAGGGAATAAAACAAAGACGCCTAGGCCTGGAGCACAGTCTGCTCTTCATGCTCTTGCACGTTCTGGCTTGAAGATTGGTCATATAGGTAAGGATTATGTTTCAAATTCACGTTTGTATATTTTGGGATTTATTCCCAGATCTGCTAATTTAACTTGGTAAATATTAATGATGCTTGTTTTTACTATGTTGCGGAGGATGTGACTCCAATCCCCACTGATAGCACTAGAAGAAAGGGTGGACGAAGAGGAAGAAGGCTGTAGGGTGCACTTTAAGGTGCTGATTTTGTTTTATGGTATTATTATTTTAGTTATTGCACGACTTTTGCTAAGAAATACAATGTTTAGAGGGGTTGTCATGGAATATTAAATTGTTTTTTTTTAACCAAAAAATCCAACTTTTAAAAAACATTGAGGTAGGCAAACTAAGCAAATTACTAATTTTGGAGGCAGAGTGGGTTTATATATTTCATTTGAGTTTTTTGTTTTATCTTATTTATTTTTTTTTTTTATTAATGTTATATATTTTATGTCTAGGTCAAGCGTATCGGAGTTTTTTTTTCTCAAAGAATGTACAACAAAACTAAAATGTACAAATAAACTACCCCTTACTTAGGCCCTCGGTTCCATATTTAAAATTGTGGCTCTGATACCAAATGTAAATAATAACCGGAATTAAATTAAGAACGTTGTTTCTACCAATCATCAGAATTTCAGAATTTCTATAAGCTTTACAAGGAAGTAAACTTTTCAAAATTTTCTTTCAAATTATCTCAACACTTACTCTAACACTTACGCAAGTAAAATTTGTCAATTAGTAATAAATCTAAGTAAACAATCCATGAATTTGAATTTACATACCTCACTCTGATGCTATCCGCAGCTTGCTCCCTTCTTGCTCCCTTCGCTTGCTTCCTTAGGACACCACCCAAAAACCAACCTCCCTGCCGACTAGTAACGCCTAGCCCTAGGACATCAATGGATGTCCTAGCCCTCCGAGCCCAAAACCTCTGCAGCCCCCCGGTGCACTGTAAATTCCACTGTAAATTCCACTCTGTACCATACTCCCAACTCTCCCCCAAAATCCTTTCTTCTCCCTCGTAAAAATGAATAATCCCTCTCCACTCCTTTCTCCCCCTTATTCCTCCTTCACTGCCTTCCTGCATTAATTCCCCCACCTAATACCTTATCCCCTTTCTTAAAGACCTTATCTCATTATTAAATGCCTTATCCATTATTAAATGCCTTATCATGCCTTATCCCATTCACGGGAACGTAACTTAAATTAGTATTATATTTTTATTATTAACCATTAATTTAATACTTAATTAATTAGTTAATTAATTAATAATCAAATTAATTATATTATATTATAAATTAATCAAATTAATCAAATTAATTTAAACATTATATTATATTATCCACCCCTTATTCAATACCCTTTTTTTTTGATTATTTATTAAATTAAAACATCTTAATAATTAAGGGTCGTTACAAGTCTCTTGTTGAGAATCAAACAGAGAGAAGAATTAAGGTGTTGAGGACAGATAATGGAGGAGAGTTATGCTGGAATGAATTTGAAGAATTATGTAAGAAGTGTGGTATAGCAAGGCAAAAGACTACTCCATATACACCTTCATAGAATAGAGTTGCAGAAAGGATGAACAAGATGCCGATGGAAAAATCAAGGTGCATGCTTAGTGGAGTCAGGTTAGGGAAAGAATTATGAGTAGAGGCAGTGGGTACTACATGTTACTTTCTCAACAGATCACCCTCATCAGTGTTGGATGACAAGACTCCACAAGAGGTATGGACTGGTAAGAAACCTTTTTCTCACACATCTCCAGGTATTTGGTTGTGATGCATATGTTCATGTTCCAAAGGAAAACAAGAGTAAGCCAGATAAGAAGGCTGAAAACTGTATCTTTATTGGATATAACGCTGGTCTCAAGGGTTATAAGTTTTGGAACCCAAAAACTAAGAAGGTAGTGTACAGCCAAGATGTGGTATTTAGAGAAATGAAGGATGTTGTTAAACAAGAAGTCTTACCAAGTAAGGAATAACCAAAGAAAATAGAGTTTGATTTAAAGGATAATGAATCAGACTCTAGAGAAGAACATGAACCAAAAGAAGAATGCCCTCATACTCCATTATTAAGGATATCGGTTCGAGAAAGAAGGCTATTGGAAAGGTATACTCCATCTGATTTCCATTCCAATTTCTTTGTCTATTACTAATGATGATCCTAGAACTTTCAAAGAGGCAGTGGATTCATAGGATGGAAATATCTGGAAAAAGGCCATGGACGAAGAAATGGTAGCCTCGGATAAGAATGAGGCTTGGGATATAGTGGAGTTTCCGACTAGAAGAAATCCCATTGGAAACAAATGGGTATTTAAAAAGAAGCTGAATGCGGAAGGAAAGGTGGAGAAATGCAAAGCTTGGTTAGTAGTAAGGAGTTATTCCTAGGTTGAGAGAATTGATTTTGGTGAGATTTTTTCTCCTGTTGCCAAGTTAACCTCTATAAGATTTATGTTATATGTTGCTCCTGCATTTGATTTTGAAGTAGAACAAATGGATGTGAAGACAACATTCCTACATGGGGATCAGGAAGAAAAAATCTATATGAAGCAACCAAAAGGTTATGTTGTGAAGGGAAAGAAGGAGCTGGTATGCAAGATGAAAAAGTCTCTGTATGGTTTAAACCAATCACCAAGGATGTGGTATCAAAAATTTGATACTTATATCTTGGGACTTGGCTTCACAAGAAGAAAAGAGGATCACTATGTGTATTTTAAATTAATTGGTGATCATTTGATTTATTTGGTCTTGTATGTGGATGACATGTTGTTGATAGGAAACAATAAGGAGATTATCCAGGATGTGAAAACTTAATTGTCCTCTAAATTTGAAATGAAGGATATCAGTGCTTCAAATTTCATTTTGGGCATGGAAATTAAAAGAGATCAGAAAAAGAGGAAACTCTAGTTAAATCGGAGAAAATATGTCGAGACAATATTATAGAGGTTTAATATGAAGGAATGTAAATCGGTCAAGGTCCCTATTCCTATTGATGTAAAGTTATATGTGGATCAGTGTCCCAAGACACATGAAGAGGAGGAGGACATGTATCGTGTTCCATATGCAAGTGCAGTTGGTAGTTTTATGTATGCAATGGTCTGTACTAAACCAGACATTGCACATACAGTGGGAGTTTTGAGCAGGTTAATGTCAAAACCAGGGAAGGAGCATTGGACAACAATAAAAAGGGTTTTCAGGTATTTGCATTGCACTGCTAGCTATGGATTGTGCTACCAAGGAATACTCGGATTGGAAAGAGTGGTGGATATACATGGCTTTGTGGATGCAAACTGGGTTGGAGACTAGATCATAGGAGATCTACAAGTGGGTATGTGTTTAACCTGTTTGGAGGAGAAATAAGTTGGATGAGAAAAATACATGTTGTAGTGGCACTTTCAACTACATAAGCTTAATACATGGCAGCCACTCATGCAAGTAAGGAAGCAATATGGTTACAAATATTGTGTTCAAGTATTGGGTTGGTACATCAAGATGTAAGAATAGATTGTGACACTCAGAGTGCAATTTTTCTAGCGAAGAACCCGACTTATCATTCAAAGACAAATCATATTGATATTCAATATTACTTTGTGAGAGAGATGGTTGAAGAAAAGAAAGTATTGTTGATGAAGGTGGACACTTTGAAGAATGTTGCAGATTCATTAACAAAATCTGTGAGCACTGAGAAGTTCTCTTGGTGTAGAGGATCCATGGGCATTGTTGCCTTGGATTGTTGACTATGTAACCCCCTATATGCAAAGAAAACAACAAGTGGGAGAATGTTGGGTATGTGTTATATTATTTTCCTTGGGAAACGTGTCGCATTTTTGGGTGGTTTTTCGGCACATGGTTTTTGTCGATGGTTTTCTATTTCCGGTTAAGGAATTAGGGTTGTTGACTAATCCAGGTCATTGGGTTAGGGTTTTGGATGTCACTAGCTCCTATATGTATATTGTATTGTAAGCAATGTATCACTATGAATGAATATAGAATATGTTGGTTTTCTAGGTTTGGGTTTCTAGGGGAAAAATCTTCGTGTAATGTTTTTATTTGCCATTGTATCTTTTTTGTTCTTTTACTGAAAATCTGCTTGCAATAAATATTGTACAAGGTTAAAATCTACAAGGGGGGCATATATATGGCTATATGTGTATGATATGACCCCAAGGGGGGGCATATATGGGCCTAAATGTACATGTAATGTGTAAATACATATGTAATAGGGTCGACCTAGTGATAAAGGGGCCTAATGTGCAAGTGTGAATAGATATATATATAAGGGATCAAGTATTCATTATTGGGAGTTGAATTGTGAAGTATGAATGATATTGGGTTATTTGGAGGGGGTTCCCCTATTCTTTAAGTAGTTATTGTGTAACTTATCTATATTAGAGTTGTGCTCCATGTTGAAATTTTGTACATGGTGTGTACTTCTATTATTTTATGAGATTTTAGGCATTTGGATCATAACAATATATGAGCTAACATACATGGTGGGGATAGCCAATTTGTTTTTTTCTTTGATATGCATTGAATCATTACTTTTATCCTTGGACCAAATGCTCTATTTAAGCCATCTATAGTTAGTTAGGTATGGTTCAGTATGGGTAAATGGAGTTAGGAAACTAACCAAACCCGTAACTCAATTTTTAATTAGGAAAAAATATTTTTTTAAGCATTTATTAACATATACACAACTTTCCTTTGAGAAACTCACATATATGTGTGACGCATAACTATCAAAGAACATAAAAGTTCCAAAAAATTGTTTTTTACAAGATCTGAAGGAGGTATGGGGAAGAGGTGTCTACAAGTAGGATAGGGACTAGGCCAACAATATCACCAATGCTTCAAGGGTGGAAAATTATGCTATAACATTGTTATCGTTGTTGCTTTTGCTTTAGCTTCTTCTTCCTATCGTTTCCATTTGACAGTGTCTTCCTTATTCTTTTGTACTTTCTCTTTCTTTCTTCATTTCTTATCTATAGTTTCCTCCTCGACCTCTTTCTTCTTTCTCTCTTCAACCTCTTTGGCTTATTTTTTATTTATTTTTACCTCAGTCTTGGCTTCTACGGTGACTTTTATTTTTCTTTCTTCTTTGGTTGTTGCTTCTAACTCACAAGTTAATTTTTTTTGTTGTGGTTTATGTTGGGTTGTTATATTCTTTGCAGTGAAAGTCTAATCGAGGTGGATCGACTGGCGGTCGATGTTGAGGTGGATCAATAACAAGTTGAAGGTTGAGGTTAGTCGATCGGGTAAAACCGAATTCGAAGGTTGAGGAAATTCGACATGGTAAAGGAATCAATAGCAAGTTGAAGAGTTCAACCAACATGAGGTCATCAAGAAGACATGTGGTGACCTACTGGAGATCAAATGAAGGACGACTGGTAGTTGACTATTAATATGACTTGGATTTGACTGTAACAAAATCCTAAGATTTGTGGGATTTGTATCCAATGATCTACATGGATCTGTAACCGTTTTTTGGTGCCAAGTATTTATGGTTTTTCCTATTGTAAAGCCTATAAATAGGCATGTTGTAAATTCATAAAGGATAATGTATTAATGCAAAATATGTTAATGCATGAATGAATCGTAGGTTGTTTCTCATGTATATGTAAGTCGGATTGGCTATAGGGTTGTTCTTGTGTAGGAAAGAGGGTATGATGTCGATTGTGTCTTAGGTGTGGACCAAGGTTAGACATGTAACATTTTATTTAGATTGAAGAAGACAAAAATATAGCAGAATGCTCAAGGAATGTTGGCTTTCCCAGTTTGGGTTTCCAAGGTAAAATATTTGTGTACTATGTGATTGATTTTTCATTTACGTTCTTGATTAAATTATTACTCTCCTTTTATAGGTTTAGTGTGGAAGTGTTTCTCATTTCCTGACAAGTGTTATCAGAGAAAAGTTCATCTCTGATAATTGGTATAAGAGTTGTGTGCTTTTATGAGTGTATCAGATCTTGATTTACCAATATTGAATATGGGAACTAAACCCTAGGTACAGTAAGAGTTGTAAGTCATAAATTTTGTTAAAGATCATGGTAAATAATGGTGAGCAGTTCAAGAATAGAGATAGAAAAATTCAATCGCCAAAATTTTGAGCTTTAGAAGCTTAAAATGGAAGATCTTCTTGTAGACCGAGAACAATGGACAACATTCTGTCCAGGTACCCAGCCGACATGCATGTCGAAAGAAGAATGGGAGAAACTCGAAAGAAGAGAAAGAAGTATGATTTGGCTTTGTCTTGAAGATTCGACACTGTTAAATTTCTCATGTGAAGATTCAACCAAGAAACTGTGGCATAAGCTAGGAATATTATACCAATCGAAATATCTAGTAAATAAGTTGTTTCTCAGAAAGAAACGGTATCTTTTAAGAATGAGTGATGGAAGTTCGGTGACTGAGAATTTAAATGTGTTTAACACCATTTTAATCCATTTATCGTATGTGGATATTATAATCACTGAGGAGGACAAGTGTATAAGCCTATTATGTTCTTTTCCAGACTCCTAGGATAGCTTAGTCGTGGCTATAGTATTATAGCAATATTTTCCTCACCCTATGCAATCTTGCACAAAGGGCCTTTTTCCATTTCCCTATGCAGAATTTTCATCCCTTTTTGCAAATCCCAAAGCTAAAAAATATATTTTTTCCACATGTATGCACCTTTCCTACTATACAACATGTGTATACGCAGGATGCACCACTACATCCTGCGTACATCAGGATTTGTGCCCAAAAATGAAAAATGGTATCGGGTTTCCATGTCATGACAAGAGATATATGATCCTTGGCCTTCCATATACTGGAAACATTCCGAATCGGCCCTTCAGTTCCACATGAAGGCTATAAATGGGCCGATTCTGAGCTATGGAAAAGAGGAGAAAGAATTCAACTTTGAGAGCAAAGTTACTCTGGAGAAATTATTTACTTCATATTGAGTCTGCATCCCTTTCTCCTTTAAGTTTGAACACAGTTTTCATCCCCCAATCTGTTCCCTTATTGATTGAGAACTTCATTGTCTCTCTTCTGTGAGCTTGCCTTTTGTGGAGGATTGAAGTGGTGGAGGCCCAACTGGAAGGAACTTAGTTTCTCGGTTATGAGTTGTGCCAACACGGAAGTCTGTAACATTTTCACTTCTGTTGATCATATATTAATAGAAATACTCTTTTCCTGTCCAATTTATATCTTGAAAATATTTGAATTATTATTCCATGGGTGTATTTGTCATGTTTATTAATGGATTATGCTATTGAATGTGCTAACATCATTTATTATCACCATATGCTTTCTTTGCTTGGTTGTTGAGGACTAGTTGCAGGTGTATTGCTTTGGGTCAAGTGCTCAACGATGGAATTCATCGAACGTCTGGACGAGGTAGGTATTTTATCTTGTCCTACTAGCATATTCGTTTATATAGCCGTTAGGACCTCATATTGTACCTTTTTGCCCATACCTTTTGCCATTATTATACCTTGGATCACCTGTATTTAGACTTATACTATCATTCCATCTGATCATTCTAAGGTATATAACGTCCTTTCTCATTACTACACATTTAATCTGTTTTGCATGATATTTTACATTACTCTCGTACTTAACTATTGAATAGAAGTGCATACGTGTCCATAACTGCAGATTAGCATTCAAGGCCTATTGCTGAAACATAGAACCGATGCTGAAACACGGAGCTTCTACACAGTCCGAGGTCGCAGATGCTGAGACACGGAGCTGCTACACAGTCTGAGGTCGTAAGATGCTGAAACACGAGCTATCACACAGTCCAGAGTTGCAGATGCTGAAACACAGAAGAAACTGCCAGAACCGACGATGCCGAAACACAAGGAAGCCGTCACAGTCAGCAGTCAACAGTCAGAGCGTAATCACGTGGCTGAA
>SNQJ01S0016037.1:106932-117027 GCA_010110895.2 Picea sitchensis
GTGCTAGCCAGAGGTTCGGTTAAGAGGTTCCTGCTCAGATAGGAAGGAATCACAACACCTCGACCTCTGTAGGTTCCATTTCCTTCAGCAAGTGTGCTAGTCAGAGAATTGGTTAAAAGGTTCCTACTCAGACAGGAAGGAATTACAACACCTTGTCCTCTGTAGATTTCATTTCCTTTAGCAAGTGTGCTAGTCAGATAATTGGTTAAAAGGTTCCTACTTAGACAGGAAGGAATTACAACACCTTGTCCTCTGTAGATTTCATTTCCCTCTGCAAGTGTGTTAGCCAGGGATAGGGTTAAGGGTTCCTACTCAGAACGGAAGGAACCGAAACACCCTGTTTTCTGTAGATCTCCATTAATGCTAGCCAGAACTGGGTTAGTAATCCCTGCTCAGAAAGGAAGGGATCAGACTGCTCTGTCTCTGTAAACCTCAATCTCACAAGTGTGCTAACAGAAGTAGGGCTCAAAGCTCCTGCTTAGAAAGAAAGGAACTAAGTGGCTTTGTTTTCTGTCAATTAGAGTTAATTGTTTTCTGCATTGTTATTTTCATGAAAGAGTGTTAATGCTTAAGTCTCTGTTGAGAGTAAGGGTCCTGTTCTCTAATTACAGAATAGATGTTCTTTCCCATTGCAAGTATTGTTTTAAATGTAATCCAGGATTCTTAAATTGATCTTTAAAGGTTTGCAATAGGGAAGTTACTTTCCTGTAATTTAATACAGAACTTCAGTTTATTTGAGCAAGTAAGATTAGTATAAGTTTCTTTACTACAACACTAAGCTGCTTTTGGAATTGAGCATATATAGTGCGCAGTTATCTTTGAAACAAAAGACTTCCCTGGGTTGATAATTTATGTTTCACTTAGTTGTTTAAAATTAATTAAGCAATTATAGTGACCAACAATAGCATACTTGAGAATATAGTTGATTTCTGCAGTCATTTTCGTTTGTTGTGGTTTACCCCTAGCCATAGAGAGATTTTCCTCATAACAGAATTGGCGACCATACTGGGGTAGGGTTTGGAGTTTTCTCCTTAGCTTGCTCTCGTTCCTATTGTGTTTCTTGTTGTATCATTGCTTGGCAACCTCTGTTCACTTTGGGTCTGAATTTTTCAATTTTCTCCCTTGCCTGACTTTGTTTTTGAAACATATACGCGGTTTTTGGATTGACAGTCATGTATATACGTGTGTTGTCCCTCTTCAAGCTGTGAACATACGCATTGTTTCCTTGAACAATCGCATACATCAACCTCTTGTGCTTGTTTACTGGGTTTGGTGGTTGTTGGGTGGGATTTGATGTTTGTTGAGTCTTCCTGGGTCTCTATAGTGACTGTTAAGTGCCTGTGGGATGACAGGAGACTTGTCTAGGGTTGAATTTTTGGGCAGAGTCTTTCTCATCACCTTTTCATTTTGATTGTCCTTGTACATTGGGATGGGTTCTTTTCTCCTTGGTATTCTACTTGAGTTATCTCTTTCTATACACAGTAGAGTTTTATATATCAAGTTGTTGTTCAATCCATGCATTTTCTCTTTTCTTATATTGAAAATACAAAAATATTAGGCATTTTGCATTGCTTGGCATTTTTTTATCTTTTGAGTCTCTATCATTAGTTTAGTTCATGTAAAGAAATATTGCATTTTTACTTCGGAATTGCAGAGTTGAAATTGAAAATTGCATTTGTTTTAAGAAGCACATAATTCACTGAAAATTGAAGTTGGGACTTTGCATTGTATTCATATTTACTTTACTTGATGAGTCATAACATCATGAGTTTCACTACCATACCTTTTTGAGTAAGCATGGCCATTAAAATTAACGCTATAATTTAAAATTGATTAGTCACGGTTTTATTTTCTAGGGTGCACAAAATATCTTAGGATTTAGTGCCTTGGAATATGATTTTGTGAGTAAACTTCTCCAAGGAAATTAAATCAACATATGTGTCTGACAAAGGGAGTGGAGAAATCCATTGTATAATTGGTAATATCAGGAGGCTCCGCTCACACCGGAGTTAATCACGAGATCGCGTAAGGTTGGTTGAAGGGATATCCCCCTGATACCTTCTTAGAGTCAGAGATATTTCTGGGGATCTATTCGTATATGGGGATATTGCTAGTGCCTTTACCTCTATGAGAGGTGATACTTTCAAGGTTTTGGGCTTTGATACCCTACCCATATGGTGGACCTAACTTATGATTACTCACTTGTGCATCGGTTATACATTGGTTGCTTAGTTGCTTGACTTAGGTGCCACATGGGTTACTTGCAGCGGTTATTCTGCAAGTATCCTGGGTCAGATAAGGGTCGGACAACACACAACATTTATGGAGGATTACCTCTCTGGGGGGATCTGACCAATTGATTGTTAATCCCACGAGGGCCCTTATAACTGATTGTGTTACCTCCAATCTTTAGCAGCAAGTCTCAGGCCCCTATTGGGTGAGACATACCTTCTTTAGGGAGGGAGGCCACTTTCAACCACTTTAACCTGTTTGTGTGCATATTGGTCGTTTGATTTTTGGTGTGTTCTTTGATTACTAATTAGACTTAGGATTTATTTTTTGCATTTAGAGTCTTAAGTCATCATGGAGTCGGACTAGCTTCCCCGTTGGTCCCATCGATTATTACAGTTACCACCGGATTTCGATTATTTTCCTTCTAAAAGGCGTAGAGTTATTAGACGTGGTACACACACCTCCATTGTTCATACTTGTGATTATACAAGAATGAAAAAAGAACCTAGTCTTCAGAACACTAGGAGCCCTTCGACTCCCACACCTACTATAGTTAATGGCACCCCTTCGACCCCTGCAACCACAATGGTTGTAGTGTCGGAGGCACCTATCATTACTATTGCCCGTCCTATAGTGAATGCTCAATACCTTGCCTCGAACCCATTTGGGTCTCTTGGTCACTCATCGGGCTATAATGTTCAGTCCATCCTGTTGGATCCACCTTTATCTAAATACATGAAATGTTATACTTAATCCCAAAAAGGGTTGAATTTCGGGACTTCATTTGTTTCATGTTTCTACCCCCTAAAATCGCAGTATCCCAATCTGTAAAATGGAGAAAACCTTCCTAATTCTAATCACCATTACTAAAAGACTAAGTGGGGATTATCATCTCTTAGTACCTCGTACCCTCACTCTTGGGAGTTACGCGTTGAACATTTCTCAAGCCTCCAACTTGCGAAGTCGCGAAGTTGTGTTAAAGTTACCCAGGTTAGTATCAAGAACAAAGCACTTCAAACCCTAGTTAGTCACTATCGTGATTTAGAAACTCGGTGATTGTTTCACCAAAGGGAAGCACCCTTGTAACCCTGATCCATGAAGTCACGATTTTCTTTAATTAAGCATGGATTAATTAAAGGCTTAAGTCAAATCACTTTTAATCAATTAAATCGCACCATCGCGATTTTGATTTTTTAAGGTTCAGTGGCTAGGAGAGAAAACACCCGATGTGGTGAACGTCGAAAATGGGATTAGCAACTAAGTGCACTAAATTGAAAGAACTAAACCAGATTAATTATCACCTTAAACAAACTTTAACACACACGGTTTACGAATGAATTTTTGAATGATTCTGCATTTTTCAATATTATGAATCGTCAAGCATTTATGACATTTATTTGAATTGCAGTGAGGTGACAGATGGTAAGATCTCGTTTTTACTTCTAAATCATTCTATTAATAAATTTGACCATTTTATTGGCAATGACACACATGGGATTAAATGACCAAGATAGAGAGTTTTTCCTTCATTATTCCAGTTTTCATTTCTATTTGCGCATAGAGCCATTTCACCAAGATAATTGTTGTTTGTGTTTTCAATTTTTTCAACAGAAGATCCAGTTGCAGGTCCCTCTATCATGGCTCCATGAAAATCACCCAAGGTAGTTGTCGAGAGTTCAGGTCAGGGTTCAGACATTGTTTCCGATACCTCGCCCCAAAGTATTAATTATGTCAGGACATGGTTATACGTTTCCACCATTCTGTAATCCGAGTCGATAAACAGTTCGGATGATTCTAGTGACAACGAGAAGGATGACTTGTCAACCAAATACAAAATCATTTCTCAAGCAGAGATGCACAAAATAGCGACGAGGCCCCATCTTCTTCCCTATTGTGATATGATCAGGTGGGCAGTGGACCATGTGAACATCCTGACCAGGACAATTATTAGCGAACATAAGGTAATGATTGGGACTTTCAGACCAGAACATTTGCAGGCAATGTATAAATTGTCACCCACACCGAACCTTATTCACAATGCCAAATTTCTAGAAGGCTTCAAGAAGAAGGAGTGTGAGAAGTATGGAATTTTTTTATCCAATCTAATCAAATATTGGGTCTCACACCCCACGAAATTCAGGGCTGATACTCACAGAATCTATTCAATTTCTTCCTTGGAACCACAATTCAAGTATATAGTGATGATGGCCTGCAGGTTGTATGGGAAGGAGGACACTACCCATTTATTCCTCCCATGGGTACCGCTTATTCATACAATTGTTGAGGGTTTCTCCTTCGACTAGGCCAAACTGTTGTCTGACAGTCTGACCAGTCGAATTACCAAATATCAAGCACAAAGGGAGAGTAAGAAAGTAGATTCATTCTTTATGTCTGCTTACATCATGGATGTTATCTGCTTCATGACACCCTTCCCACTAATGAACTGGAGCTGGGATCCATCTAATACAGAGCCTATTCATTTCTACCACTCGTATATTTGGGAGGATAAATCCAAAGAATTCATCTACGAGATCTTCAACTGGGTAATGGTGCCATTGCATGTCACCATCTTCGGTCAGCTGCCTCCCAAGATTTCAGATAACATCACAACCAACCTGAGTAGCATGGAAGATTGGTATATAGAGGCGGAATTTTCATATATCAGGGTTTTCGGCACCTTTGTTCCTCCATATTCTCTACCACTATTCTTGCCAAATAAACTATTGTGTCGCGAGATCGCCAGACAAACTGTGCTCAGCGGAATAAGCAAAGAGATCAAAAGAGTATCAAAAAAGGTATGGCCGCCCTTCCCCATTCATATTGGTGCATATTCCTTGTTAGATTTTGGCCATGCCAAAGCTGAGGCTACGGATTTAGAAGAAATGAAGCTGGTGGATATTGAGTTCAAGAAGCACGACCCTAATAAGGTTGTGAGCAATCACCTGGCAAGTTGTGGCCTGGAGAGATATAAACACAAGGATTCACCTCATGATGAAATATTCTGGGGTGCGAGGTCCTACTCTGAACTCCTAAGTTGGATTCAAACCCTGCCACCCGGAGATATGGTTGATTTCCTTAAATTCCAGGAGCATCGGTGGAGTTGTCTCCCCCAGGTTTTATAGGGTGAAACCCCAAAGCTTTCGGTTACACAGTAGGTGGAAGCCAAAGTTTCAAAGGACTCAAGTTCTAACAAGGAGAAGAACTAAGAGGAAACAGGGGAGGCTGGAACCTCATAGCGAGGAGTTGAAATCCCCTACCAATAGGAAGGAAACCCCAAAAAGGGTACGCCGAGAAAGCAGGTCCAAGGTCAAGCATAGATACCCTCGCAAGGGTCAGATGACTCACTATTGATCATTTCAAACAAGCCATCCATAGATGCTACCCCGAAACAACCATTCAATGAAATCGGTAATCCCATTGCTTCTATCAAACACTTACAGTTCACAAAGGGGAACTCCGATGTGGGATGGATTTTCGGTGAAGAACTAATGGCCATTTCAGTCGAAGAATTACCCCCTAATGAATTTTTCTTTGATAAGAAAAGGAAGGATGTAGTGAATCAAGAATCATATCAAAAAGCAGGCATAGTGGCTAAAAGATTTAAAATATTGATAGAAGGAAAGGCCATAGGGAGGAGGAATTCACTGATGAGATAGTAGGAACACTGGGGGCTTATGCTACAGCTAACCAGTACTCCGTGGGAACCTTGAAGGCACAGTTGAATTGAAATAACCTCTTAATCGGCAAGTTGGAAGCTAGGGTGGCTACGGCGTAAGAAAATTCCAGGGATGAGGTGAGCAGAAGCCTCGAGCAGGCCAAAATAGTTGATCTGCAGGAGATCGAGAAGCTTAGATCCGACCTTGAGCTGGTGCGTTAGTTGGCACAAGTAAGCCAAATGCAGGTAATCCAACAGGAGCAACAAATAATACAGTTGCAATCAAAGTTGGATGCCATCGAGAATCAGGTTTTAGACATAAAATGTTCAGATCCCAAGCTGTCGAAATCCGACAAAAGGTATTAACGACTCAACAAGACTTGCTTGTAAAATTGGGAACCATTCAAAACCACTATCAGACGATAGATCAAGTGTTAGAAAATATTTCTTTGAGAGAAAGAGAAGTTGGGGCATATCGGGTTGCTTTCCAGGACGCTGTTATAGCTACAGGGAAGATAGAGATGGTCAAAAGCTCCAAATTATCCATCGCAGAACAAAATAGAGGGAATATCTTGTTGAAGGTCTGGGAGCATAATATATCAGAAAGTAGGGGGAGAGATAAAGAGGTGATGAATTATTGTGAGGAAACGTTCACCTTGATAAATAAAATCTTGTTAGACCTTGATAAGGAAGGCAGTGTTGGGATGCTGGGAAAAATCAATATAGTTAAACGCCTGTTGGACATCAAAGAAAATGTGGAGAAGGATCAAGTGAAGATATCCTAGATAAGCCAGGTTGATATGGTCCAAGTGGACAAATGGATAGTACAACCAAGTTTACAATTATTCTCTATCATTATGGAAGACCGACAAGTAGGGAAAAGGTTGCCACAGTTGGCAAAGAGTTGTTACGCCTTTGAGGCAGGCAACCAAGAAAAGCCTTCCAGGTGGATATCCTAGTTGGTTGAAAGGTGCATCATTTGCATTGAGCAGGTGAAGGGTCAGGTTTCTGGTGCTAAATTATGACAGATGTCAACCCGTTCTATTTCTGGAGCCAGAAGAGAAGAGAAAGGAAGGTGCTCCGCCCTTACAAGGGAAAACAAAAGATGAGGAAATGAAACACTCCATTTTTTCATTTGTAACTGACAAGTTTCCAGAACGATCGATATTCTAAATTTTTAGAAGTATGTTTAAATATACATTTAGGAAGAGAACCATGGGGAATTTTTTTTTTTGTTGGAGATTGTAATAGAGAAAGTTCTTTTTAGCCAGGATTAATACAAAGCGAATTGAAGACTCCATATTCCGTCAAAATTGAGTTATGTGTTTTCCTCTGTTATTTCATACTTCATGTCATTTTTTACATATACATCTTTGATGAATGTTTTAGCTGCAATTTAGTATAACTTCTACTATGGTGATCAGGTTCTAGTTATCTAGTTATTTACATCTTTTCCTCTGTATCGGCTACTAGCAGGTACAAGACCTGTGAATTACTTAGATCTCTACATTTTATGCTTTCATCAAGGTATCTCTTCCTTTTCTTCTTCTACTACAGTGTGGGATTCCTCTGAAATTGATGCCCCACATTGTTGAAAGATCTATGTTTTTCTTTCATTTTCACACTCGGTTTCAGATTTTAACTCAGTTACGGAAAACGGCCTTCGATTTTGTTAAACCCTTCGATTGGCTTCACTAAATTTTCCTCGTATAATCTAAAATTGAAATAAGCACTTTAAAACACCAACCCTTTTTTAAATCTCTGTTCTCCCCATGATTGTACCCGTCGTAAGGCAGCCCAACATTGAACCTGGCCTATCGGATCAAACCAACATCGCTTTGAATATTTTCGATACCATACTTAAGACTACCATCACCCGAACAGAGCTCGAACGTTCATGGGCCTCCATCGAGCGGGATATCATCATTCAAGAATATTTGAAAGCTAGACAAAGACAAATCAGAAATCAGCCATAGCTTCTTTCCATGAAGTTGTTTCTTCCCCCTTTTATCACTCACTCACTTTGGATGCTTAGACTCTACACTTCATAGCCTTAAGTGTAGACTCTGGAACAACACATCCCTATGGCCTCTAGTCATTTTTCCTATGGTATTCCAATGATCTGGATTTTATGAGCAGAACGAAATGAATACAGATTATTAGTAGGTTCTTAACACAGAATAACAGAGATACAGTAAAACTGGTTTTCTATTCAATAATGAAATAAGCTGAAACTGTAAAATGCAGCAAAAACAAGCTTGTTGGAATGGTGGCGACTTATCTCTGAGAAGAGATGTGATGGCAGCGCGCATTCTCAAGAAGAAGATTACAATGAGGCTCTGAAGGCATTTTTACAATAATCAAGAATGTCAAAAACCCTAGACATCCAAAAACCTAACCCTAGGAGATGAAGCGCCAAAAGTCATGTGGGCCCCGTTTGGGTAAGTTAGTACATCAACTTCCCAGGGTTGTAACTTTTGCATACGATCTTCGTTTTAGGCGTGTGATAGCCCATTGGAAAGGTATCATTGAGGAGATTCATTTTGGGGGCTCAATATTCCTTTGGATATCATTAAAGAGCTCAATCCCGAAAAACCTTCATTTAGGCCCTCAAAATGGCCCCAGAAGTTAAAACTGCTAAAAATAGTAAATTGCCAAAATTGTCAGAAAACTATTTTGAGCCAGTTGGGAAAGGTGGGTGGCCACCGATATCCATATGGATAAATCCTCCATCCTTAGGAAGTAATGGTCTCTATTGCGTTGAGGTCCCCCATCAGATGAGGAAATTTCTGCTGAATTTGGCCCCTGGTGAGCCACTTGCCTTGGTGCAGGAGTTGCCCTGCTTTGACAACTCGATAAAGTTGGATCCTTTGTTGTCAAGTGCCCTTGATCTATCTGTTGACAATATGATCATTGGATGCTTGTTGTAGGCAGTCGAGGTTGAGCTCTGTTAGTGTCAATTGTTCTTCTACTTCTAAGGTGTCCAATAATGGTGGGAAATCAGGGCGAAGGAGATCCATGTTGAACACTGGGTGCAGACCAAGGAAAGGAGGAATGTTGATCTCAAAAGCATTATCCCCCATGGCCTTAGTGATAGTGTACGGCCCATAACGGAGTGGGCAAATCTTCCAATGGGGTCCTATAAGGCATTCTTTCTGCAAGTGCAACCAAACTTTTTCGCCCACCTGAAACTTATGTGGCACCTGATGTTGATCATGGCGTTGTTTGTACTTGTCATTGGACTTCTGTAGGATATCCCTAACCTCTTGGCAGATGTGTTGGATCCACTCAATGAACTGGGTGGCTTTGTCAGCTTCAGTTGGAGCAGGAGATGAGTCAGTCGAGGTGACCACAAGGGGAAGTGAAACATCTATGGGTCCCAATGGTTGGAATCCCAACCCCACTTGAAAGGGGTTGTGGCCGGTTGAGCTATGCAGGGCTCGATTGTAGCTATGTTGGACATAGGTAAGGTTCTCATCCCATGTGCAAGGGTGCTTTGAATTATACATGCGAAGGATATGCATAATCATTCGATTTACAACCTTGGTTTGGCCATCTGTCTGGGGGTGGAAGGTCATGGATTTGGTGAGCTTGGTGTCCAGCAGTGACCAGAGGCTTGACCAGAATGTGATGATAAATTAACTATCCTGATCTGAGACAATGGTTTGTGGGATTCCAAAATTCACCCAGACTCGTTCAAAGAAGAGCTTGGCAGTGGCCTCTGTTGTGATGCTCTTCTTGCAGGAAACCAGAATTGCCATCTTAGAAAAGAGATCAACAACCACAAAAACACAGTCATTTCCCCGCTTGGTAGACGGGAGGCCCGACATGTAGTCCATTGAGATGGATTCCCATGGCCTGTCAGGAGTAGGAAGAGGGGTGTACAGGCCCTGTTTATTAGTGGTCAGTTTGGCAATAACGCAGGCAGTGCAGGACCTTATATACTTGTTGACATCCTGTTGAAGTTTCGTCCAGTAGAAATGTTTCTGCAGCATCGCCACTGTCTTTTCAATGTCGAGTGTCCTACCACCCAACTGTAGTGGGATTCCTAGATCAGCTTCACTTGCTCACTTGATGGAACATAGATATGGCCCAGATGACACAACAACCCATCCTGAAGATGGGAATTATTGACAACTGCGTTTGCACCCAACATTTTGTAGTGGTGGCGAAGTCAGGGTATGTCTCATAGAGTTGGGTCCATCCAG
>SNQJ01S0016037.1:126824-139760 GCA_010110895.2 Picea sitchensis
AATTGCCAGAAAACTGTTTTGAGCCAGTCAGAAAAGGTGGGTGGCCACCGATATCCACCTGGATCATTTTACCTACTCTGATGGCCTTCACTCTCAACAATAGATACCGTTCCAACAAGAATAAAACATAACTAGTGGTAGGGGCTTTGCAATTGATGGCATCAAAGTAGACATCACATATGTGTTTGATTTGCTCCAAAGCTTTTTCCAATTGGGTTTGCACCCTTTTGATATTCTCTTGGGCTCTGGTAAGTGCAACATAAGTCTCACCCTCTATTTATATCATGTCCTTCAATTCTTTAACAACCCTTTGATATTCAGTCCTAGTTACCGTTTCATGTTGGTGTTGGACCAATGCTTGTTGTGCTTGTGTAAGTTATGCTTTTAGTCTATCGATGATGACACTCTGTGCTTGAGATTGAGATGCTTGGTGTTCTTCCATAGAACTCATCCCTTCCCTGGATTGAATCAATGCTTGTTGGGCTTGTCCCAATTCTTCTTTTAGCTTATGAATGATGGCACCCTGTGCCTGAGATTGGGATGCTTGATATTCATTCATTTATTCTATGGAGCGAATTAATGCTTGATGGGTTTGTGAAAGATGTGATATCAGTCTATTCATGATAGTACTCTATTCCTAGGACTACTCTGTTATCGTCAGTAATTCGCCTCTGTTTCGAATCAGGGTTTGTTGAGACCACAGTAGTTTTTCCTCCAGTCTCCTAAGAGTATCATTCTTCTCAAAGAGTTGAGTTGTTTCCTCTAAAATTGGAGTGTCTATCTGTATCCTAGCATCAACCATCTCTTGTGTTTCTACAGGAATTACATCTTCATCTTGAACTAATGCGTCTTCTACCATTAATTCCTCAGGGTCTATCTGTATTCCTACATAAGTTGTACTAGCTGCTTTCTTAGGAAGAGGATTTCTTCCTTGCATTCTTCCCTTTTTGTTTTTCTTTCTTCTGTGGATCTTGTCTGCTAGTTCTAACTCTTTCCTCAATTCCTTGATGATATCCTTGATTTTTCCCACCATCTGCTTTAATACCACAACCCTCTTAGCCTTTTTCTTCAACAATTTGTTTTCTTTCTTTAATTTACTAATTTGTTTATGGCTTTTGGATGATTTCTGTTTATGAGGGATCTCGAGGTCTTCTTCATTTCGTCCAGCAGATGGTTGTCCCTCTATTCCTTCAAAGTTCTTTGGTTTTCCAAGAGGGTCTCCTGTTTCAAAAAGAAATTCCTCCTGTGCTGTGTCGTCTGGAAAAGACATTTCAATGTCAGGAATGTCTTCAGCTGGTTTTGAAGAGGAGGCTGGTTTTGGTTCTTTTTACAGATTATTTTCATCTCTGTCAATTAAGGTTCCTAAATTCCCCAAAACCTGATTTATTTCTATCTCATAGCTCTTCAAAAAGTGTCTTGTCAGGTGCTCTGTTGCAGGTTGGTTGTCTCCCTGATTATCCTTTTGTGTTGTCTTCTCTACTTGCTCAATTATTTGAACATTTTCCTGTAAAGGATGTTCTATGAAACTCTGAAGTTCTTCAGGGTGATCTATTGCATCATGAATTGCTTCAGTTGTTTCCTGAGTTTGTTTGCATCTCTTCCTTGTCCTAGGGGGGGATCTAAGAGCAACCATTGTTCTCTTCTTTCTTTTTGTTAATCCTTGTGCCTGTGAGGTTTGGGCCTCAGTGATTTGAGCAGGTTCTTCTTTAATTTCGATCTGAGGCAGTGAAATTTATCTTTGGGTGGTGGTCACCTGCTCCAGTTGTGGAGGTCTATTGGCCTCAATCATATTCTCCCAAGTCAACTGAGTTTGACTCAATGCTTTATCCACTATTAGTTTTACTAATCTGTGGTGGCTAATGACAGTAACAAGATCCTTGGACTTTTGTGTTCTTAAGGCAACTTCATGTAGTATGGTATGAAGGAAGAAAGGTAGATTAAGTACTAACCCTTGTTTCAAGGCTGCCAACAATATGAGATGGCAAGGTCGAATTACATCGTATCATCCATCGTAGGTGATGTACCGATGAAGTATCCCTGCCAATTCCTTTCACGATTCACTGAGAGTACTGGGATTAAGTCCCTTTCCTTTTTTATCCAATTCTTCCCTAGGTTCTGTGAAAGATTCCATGGCTTCCCTCAGCTTCGTGTATTTCCTTGTCCATTGAATGCCTGTGTTAGGGAGGCCTGTGAATTCTGCTATGATTTCTGGGGTAACTGAGATTTGTATGCCTTGCACTGTAGATATTTCTCCTTGCAGGTTTTGAAAGAATTCGAGCGTGAATTTGAGCGTGACGTTTGTGTCAGAACCTTGCAAGCAAATGAAGTACTTGGTCCACCCTAGGTGATGTAGGATTTCTCTTGCCTGTTCTATAACCCAGAGTAATGTCGACTCTTTGCACACACTTCTTCCACCCATATTTCTGTGAGAAAGAAAGAATGACTATCATCCCTGTTTACAAATCTAGTTAGACCAGCTTTGGAGAAGCAGATGCCAAAAATGGAAAACATCAGTAACAACAAATGTATAAAGACGTGGGTTTTATATTTATTGCAATCATTATAGCTAGTCGGGAAGTGTGCCGAGCATCCATCTCATTAATGTAGAGGTCGTCCTCGACCATCAGTGTAGGCAGAAGCAATGAGTGCAGTTATTTTCGGGTGAGAGGTAATGATTGCATTGTCGCCGCCAATAGGGGCTAATCATATATAATTTTCAAAAAGACACATGCCACCAAAAAATCATTTAAACAATAGTCGTTTGATGTGTGGAATTTGTAAAGTTATTACACCTATGTGCAAAAAATGATTTATGGAGAAATCAATCAAAAATAAATTAAATCTATTCATTTATTTTTATTTATTTATTTTAATAGTCCACATAACATAATATTATTACTTTTCTAGGTGATTGAGTATAACTGATATGATAGCCTCATTATTTGAGTAAAGGATATCTAGAGACACGCAGAAACTTGGTATTTTGAGATAATCTTCCATACCATAGGCAGAGTCGCTGCTGCCAGCAGGCATCCATAGCCTTGGCAGGGTTGCCTTTTAACCCTTAGATGAGCCTTTATCCTTAATACACATGTGAATCATCTTTTTCCAAAAAGACCATTATCCTAGTTTGGTAGCCAGATGATGATAATGCCACTCACTAGATTGTAACTTAAGTGAACAAGCCAGCTCGTGATGAGACCTATTGTCCTTCGACAAAAGAAAATGTCAAAGGCCATTGCCCTGCTATGGTAGCCATAGTGGGAATGTCACTTACATTAGTATCCTATGATCATGGTAGGTTGGCTCGTGATGAGACCCCCCGTTCTTTATGAAAAAGGTTTGTATTGCGTATCTTTATTTATTTGTATCTTTTCTTAATAAATATTTGAATTGTATTTTCCCAAGAAGACCATTATCCTGGTTTGGTGGCCAAATGATGATAATGCCACTCACTAGATTGTAACTTAAGTCAACAAGCCAACCATGATGAGACCTCTTGTCCTTTGACAAAAGAAAATGTCAAAGGCCATTACCCTGGTGTGGTAGCCATAGTGGGAATGTCACTTACATTAGTATCCTATGATCGTGGTAGGTTGGCTTGTAATGAGACCCCCCGTTCTTTATGGGAAAATTTATTATATATATATTATTATTTATTTATTTATTTATTGATAAGGCAGGCTCATCTACTCCTTAAGAGTAAGGGATGGTATAAGGAAGTGTAAAGATGCAAAATAAAGGTGTTTTGAAGACCCCTTATAATATAGAGGAAGAATATCATTTAGGTATATTTGTATATATAAGGGAAAGAAACAACTTATGGTGGCGATCAATTATGAATGAGGTTTAAGATATTTCAGAGAGATTATTCCACGAATTTTTTTTTTGATAAGGTGTGAGGAACCATCCACAAAAAAATGACAGATCGTTGTAATGACGATTAGAGACAGTGCTGGTGAAAATTATTTGATGAAGGACGCACTTACGGAGGAATGAAAAGCGTTTGAATGGTAAAGAAGGGAACGACAATCGGGAGAAAAGGAACAATAGTTGTTCTGTTCAAAAAAAAAAAAAAGGAATAACAGGTGCGTGAAAAGGGAACAGTAGTTGTTCCATTCAAAAAGGAACAACAGGCACACAAGAAAGGAACAACAGTTGTTCCATTCAAAAGGAAACAACAGGTGCGTGAGAAAAGAACATCAGTTGCGCGAAAAGGAACAACAGTTGTTCCATTCAAAAGGAAACAACAAGCGTGCGATAAACGAACAACAATTGTGCGAAAAAGGAACAAGAATTGTTTTTTTCAAAAGGAAACAACAGGTGTGAGAGAAAGGAACAATAGTTGCGTGAAAAAGAACAACAGCTATTCCGTTCAAAAGGAAACAACAGACGCGCTAGAAAGGAACAACATCGTCATGAACATGTAAAAGACAGAGTCTGTGTGTTAAAACAAAACGGGAGTATGGAACAAAAGAAGGTGCTAATTGTAGTTATATATCCTGATTCTTGTTTCCTAAATGACCTTTTATAAAACAAAGAAAAACTAACCACTCAGTTGGAAAACTATGTATAGTATGTACAGTATAAAAAAAATACATCATTTATGGAGTTGGGGTGGTTGGGTTACCTTCCTAGCTAGCCAAAATATGCACCGTAAGGTCTTTACTTACTTCTTGATAGAAATAATCTTTTGAAGGTGGCTGGTGGTAAAGTCGCAGCCGGTGTCCATTGACCAGAAAGGGTGATCCAGACCCATCGATGGTGCTCAAATTAATCATGCCATTATCATGGACTTCATTAATTTCATACGGCCCTAGCCATTGTGTCTGTAATTTCCCAGGAAAGTCTTGAAATCTGGAATCATAGAGGAGCGCCCAATCGCCTTTATTGAATGATTTCTTCTTGATATGCTTGTCATGCCAGGTTTCTCTCTGTCGCTGGATAAAAACTATGCACTCCACAACAAACAAGCGTGCTTCATCCAATTCGTTGAGTTGCTGAAGGCATCATTTATGTGCTTCTATAAGATTTAGTCCAATTTCCTGGGCCATTCTTAGGGTCTTGATCTTGGATTCTATTGGGAATATGGGTTCTTTACCATAGACTAGATGTTAAGGAGAGTATCCAGTGGTGTTATGCCAGGCTGTACAATAATCCCATAAGGCATTTGGGAGCTCAGTAGCCCAATTCTATCATTTTGTTGAGACAATCTTCGTCAGAATTGCCTCTAGGACCTTATTGGTGCTTTCTACTTGCCTGTTTGCTTGTGGGTGGTAGGGACAAGTAACTTTGTGATTAATGTGATAAATATCCAGGGTGGTGGTGATTCTATGGCCTGTAAATTGTGGAACTCCATCAGTAATTATTTCTCTGGGCAGTCCATACCGTACAAACAATTTGAAAAGGAATTTGATGACTACTTCTTCTATTGCATTTGGTAAAGCTTTCGCCTCTACCCATTTGGTCATGTAGTCCGTTGCAACTAGAATATAGGCCTTTTGATTTGACTTTGGATTAAAGGGGCCAACAAAGTCCAACGCCCATATTTCAAATGGTTCTACAACTAGTTGTGTTTTCAAGGGCATTTCATCAGCCTAACCTAGTTTCCCCATCCACTGACAGTTGTCGCATGTCTGGACATATTTCTTGGAATCTATGAATATTGAGGGCCAATAATAGCCCATCTGTAAGATTTTGTGTCCAGTCCTGCGGTCTGCAAAATGCCCCCCACAGGGCTCGTCATGTCCTGCTTTCAGTATGTCATAGATTTCGTCCTCTTGTACGCATCGTCGGATCTGGAGATCAACTCTTGTGTGGAAAATATATCCACTAATCCAAGTGAATCGTGCGCTGCGCTGGACGATCAATCATCTTCCCTTTGATGATAAATGTGTTGGTAATCTTCCCACTACTAGATAGTTTGCTACATCAGCATACCAAGGTGGTTTTGTGTTGACAACAAACATATGCTCATCTAGGAATTGATCCTCAGTTGTTAATGAGTCATCTATTTTTGGGATGCGGGACAGGAAGTCTACGACAAGATTTTCTCTCCCAGGTCAATATTTGATTGTGATATCAAATTATTGCAATAATAATAACCATTGAGTGACCCGTCCATTAGTAATTGGTTTATTAGCTAGATATCTAATGGCAGAATGATCAATATACATGATAACTGGATAGCTTGTTATATAATGACGGAATTTATTGATGGCATGTATAACAGCTAAGAAATCTTTCTCTATTACTTTATAATTATATTTGGTTGGAGTTAGATTCTTGCGAATGAAATAAATGGCGTAGAGTTTCTTTTCTTGTTATTGTCCCAGAACAACGCCTATGGCAATGTTTGAGGCGTCGGTGGAAATTTGAAATGGTATTTTCCAATTAGGTCCTCTAAACACTGGCGTTGTTGAGATCAGTTTCTTGAGTCCTGCAAAAGCCACATCGCATTTATCAGACCATTGAAATTCTACATTACCTGCCAAAGCATGTAAAGGCACAACGCTTTTTGAAAATTTGGCATAAATCTGCGATAGTATCCTGAAGCACCAAGGAGCTATGTACCTCAGTTTGTGTGTGAGGAGTAGAAATATTAATAATTACCTCAATTTTTGTTGGGTCTACTCTAATTCCATCTGCAGAAATGTAATGCCCTAATACCACACCTTCTGTCATCATCTTGTGACATTTTTCGTGGCTTAAACATAACCTGGTAGCGATGCACTGTTCCAATACCTTCTCCATATTATTCAAGGCTTGATCGAAGTCGTCACCATACGGGGTGAAATCATCCATGTAGACTTCAAGCCCTTCACTAATTAGATCACTGAATATGCTCAAAATGGCCCTTTCGAATGTAGCTGGAGCGTTACAAAGTCCGAAGGGAAATACTTTGTAGGTAAAGGTACCCCAGGGACATGTGAATGTCGTTTTATCCTGATATTTTGGGGTAATCTGGATCTGATTGTAGCTGTTGAAACCGTCTAGGAAAGAGAAGAATTTCTTCCCTGCCAAGGTATCCAGGACTTGATCAATGAAAGGTAATGGAAAATGATCTTTTTGAGTAGTTTTGTTTAGTTCCCTGTAATCAATGTAGATTCGCCACTTCCCATTTTTCTTTGGGACGATGACAAATGGGGAAACCCATCGACTATATGAGATAGGGTGTATAAAATCTACGTCCAACAGCTTTTGTAGCTCTTCTTTAACAACATCTCTGAGGTGTGGGTTCATTATTCTTTGCGGTTGTTGGATAGGTCAGACGTCTTTCTGAATATAAATGTGGTGTGTGTAGAGTTGTGGATCAATACCTTTCATATCAAAGTACTCCCAAGCAAAAGCTTGCTGGTATTTAGAGAGAGTTTGGATTAGCTTTTGTTGTTGTTGCTCTTCTAGGTTGGCATGAATGTTCAGAGAATTCCTTGGTGCGATCTCAATGGATTTTCTATCGTGAACAATGGTAGTCAGAATTTTTTGTTCCATTAAATCTTCCAATAGGTCTCCCTGTGCTTCACAGTCTAGAACAACTTGGAGCATCTAGCATGTTGGGTTACTTACAGCGGTTGGGTTGTTAATAAACCCACTGATTACATCATCCTCTAGATGATTCTTGTGGTTGAGGGCTTCTTCAATCATGAGTGGGGCACGCAGATCCTTCTCAGGATATCGTGGCGGTGGCAATTGCGGGTGTACGATCATTGGACTAGGCTTGGATGGAGGATATAAGATGAGACTCCTTGTAACCCCTCTAGCAATTTTCATTGTACCCGATCGACAGCCTATGTACGCATCATTTGTCGCGAGGCATGCTCTGCCCAATATCAATGGATGCCCTTCAAGTCCACTTCTTGGGTTGATGATGAGAAAATATGTGGGATATTCCCAAGAATCAACTGAAATGGCTATATCATGTAGTGTTCTGAGTGGTTTGACCACTGATCGATTGACCAATTGCAACATAATCAGGGCTGGGTCGAAAGAGTGAAGACCCAGGTCGTTCTAGGTTTCCATAGTTAGAATATTGATGGCCGCCCCCAAATCAACTAGGGTATTTGGAAAGGAATAGCCCTGAATATGAATTGTTACTATGGGGTTCCCCGGATCTGCATATTTAACTGGTGTTTCTCTACCCAAAATTACATCAGATAAGGCTCCCACTACATGAACTGTTGATGATGAATTTTTTATTTTTCTGACGGGCCTCCTCCCACATAGCTCCTTGATTGTCTTTGCATAGATCGGTATGTCTTGCAGGGCTTGCAGGAGTGGAATTTTGATGTATAAATTCCTGAGTTCCCCTACAATGTCGAAATCAGGATATACAATGGGTTTCGCTATCATCAGTCTTTTGGGGAATGGAGGGGAGGGAATTGCATCCTTATGAGAGTCTTGTGATTCGACTGTGTTCCTCCCTTGCCTGATTTCTTATGTTATTACCACAATTGAGGGTGTTATTGTTGGTTGTTTTTCATTCCCCTGTTCTTGGGAACCGTCATTTTTTTCGGGGGAGATGATGCGCCCCAATATGAACTGAAGTTCATTGCACTGTACTGGATTGATTTCCCCTTCTCCACTTTCCATAATCTAGACGAGTTGAGCTAGTCTATTATTGGGATTTGGGTGGGGTTGGGAAGGTAATTGAGGGAAAAATTGTGATTGGGGCAATAGGAGTGGAGTTTGTAATATAGGTTGGGTTTGAGAGGTCATCCCCATAGGTTGGTTATTCATCCCCATGGGGCGCTACCAGTTCTGGTTCCAATTTGGGTTTTGGGCAATTGAGTTAGGCCATTGTGGAGGGTAGCTATTATTCAAATTTTGCTAGGATGAGGTGGGGTATTGTGAATTTGGCCAATTGGAACTTGTAGTTGGTTGATTTTGCCAGTTGGGGTTTGTGGCAGGTTGGTTTGGCCAGGTAGGAATTGCGGGTGGGTACTACTGGGGCTGCTAGTTCTAATTAGTAAATGGCTGACCCTGCCATGTGCTGCCAAAATTTTGCTGGTGATTATACTATCCAGGATTCTGCTGTTGATTGTACTGTCCAGGAAAGAAAGAGGAAGGATCCTGAAATGTATTTTGAGGCCGAGACTACCACTGACGGCGCTGAGCCATCAGATATAATGGTTTTGTTTCCTCTTCTGCTTCTTTGAAAACAACTTTCAATCCAGGGAGTGATGGACATTCATCTATGTCATGATCCTTGGCACAAATAGCGCAAACGCAAACTATATCCAAGGGGCATTCTCTTGGACCATGTTTCTTTCTGCATCTATGGAAAAATATAGCCAAGGTCTTCTCTGCCTCTACCTTTATTTGTTTGGCCTACAATACATCCAATTGTGTAGTCAGAGTGCTCAAAATATTTGTTTTAAAGTTTTCTAGGAGATTACCAACTTCAGCTCGTGTAACACCCCTGTTGGAGATATTGTTATTTCTTGTGAGGGATTTCCACATGCCTGACCTAGTCCATGTACTTCCTCATGAGCACTGGATCCACAATAGAACAATATCTTCATAAGTTTCCTGATAAATGTCACGTTTCCCCATTAAATTCAATGTTTCTACCCATTCATCTCTCATGCCTTTGATTAGAGTTGCTTTGAGTACTTCACCTGGTAATGTACCATAGGGTGATCTTTGCAAATTATACTGAAATCTTGCAACATATTCTTCTAATGATTCATTTTCTTTCGTAGTAATTTGAAAGATTTCATCTTTTAGGTCTCTGGTTCTGCAATAATCCTGATATTTTAACAAGAAGGTTTGTTTCATCTAGCCCCATGAATTGATGGTTCCACCTCCCAATCCCATGAACCAGTGTAGGGATTCTCCCTTCAAGGTAGAGGGGAATAATTTTAATTTTTTGGGTTCAGAGGTGTAATCATACCCTCTACATAGGACATCAAATTCAAATAGGAATGCATCTGGGTCTTTTGAAATCAGTCCATGGAAGGTTGGTAGGTTTTGTAAGGGGATTGCTTTCATGGGGGCATTGGCAATTGGATCAACTATTGGATACTCTAGCATGGAGGTCTGGGGTTGTTGTTGATTTGGTTGTGCCATTTGATCGAAAATGTGCCAAAATTTTTCAGGAGGTTCTTGATCTGGGTATTCTATTTGAAATTGTTGATTATTTGGTCTTCCAGGGAATTTGACTACACTCCCTTTATCTAGGATTTCATATATGCCTTCTTCTTTCGCAGGAGACTCAGGGTCAGGTGGTGATGGTGGGTATGCCTTGGCAACCCCGCCAGTTTCTCCTATTCCCTCCTTTAGATTATTAGAGCTTCCCTCTTCTAAGGGGTTGAGCGATGGGATATATGTAATCTGAAAGCTCCGCTTAGTCCCTTCAATTTTTCTATGAATCTCAGCATGAGCTGTATTTGGTGAAAATATTGCCTGAGGGATTTAGGTGGGTCCTTTCCTAGGTCCAACCGAAGCTTGAGATTCACCCTTCTTGATGATTTCGTCTATGAAAGTGCTTCTTCCAGGGATCACCAAACCCTGGGTTTTGGTAATTTTTTGTGGGGGTTTTGGTTTTTCAAGATCCTTCTTTCTAGTCATACACACTTCACACAACAACAAAAGAAATTTCAACAAAAGAAAGCACCTACGAAGCCTCTTAAGTGTCAACTGGAGGTAAGCGTTGGCATAAGCATTTT
This sequence comes from Picea sitchensis, assembly GCA_010110895.2. Lineage (NCBI taxonomy): Eukaryota > Viridiplantae > Streptophyta > Pinopsida > Pinales > Pinaceae > Picea > Picea sitchensis. The sequence goes on from SNQJ01S0016037.1 coordinate 137,492, forward strand.
ACTTATTACCTGCGTAGGTTCTTACCTTTCGTCTTGAATACCTGGTCCTCCAAAGACACAACCTATGCTACCTTTGACATTCTCCCCGACAACGGCGCCAAAATGTTAGTGTCTAAAGATGTCCTAAAAAAAACCTTAGTTTAACATTAATTTATCAACCCGAAGATTCATCATTTATCTCAACAATATCAGCAAAGTCTATGCAGGTAGCCTAAAATCGTGTAGCTAAACCAAATCTGAGTTTATCAACAATCAAGTTCCTCAACTGTTCACCAAATATTCTAAGAACTAATGGAATAGAGATCTGATTACTAAGATGTTGTAAAATGGAAAAGAACTAATTAATCTATTGAATTCACTTAACTGAAAAGCAGTAATTGAATCTTAGTAAGGACTTACAAAATTAACTATCAATTACGAATTCTGATTACTGGAGAGGAAATAACGAATTAATCTATCTATAGAAAGAAACAACAATTGTAATCTAATCAGAAAGGGCAGCTAATGTAACTTTAACCGAAAGGAACAACTATTGTAACTTTAACCGAAAGGAACAACAATCATAAATCTAAGGAAAAGGAACAACGTGGATGAAAATGTGAGGAACTGTCAAGCAATAACTTCAGAAATGGAAATCATAACATAAATCATTAATAACTAATCGAAATGTCTGTCTTCTATATGCAAACAATCATAAAATCATTAACACACTTATGCATTTATCCTTGGCTATTGTAAAAGAGATCTGAATCACAAAATGGAAATCAAACTTCGAACTGATACAATTACAGAACGAGACAGTAGCTCCTTCAGAATGGGCCCTCAGTCTTCAGAAGTACTGCTACGATAAAATCAGAGCACAAAAATGATAGAAACACTCAAAACTTTCATTGATTCCATGGTTGGTAAAACATTTACAAAAATTGCTTGCGCAGAGCAATTCTGAATCTAAATACTTGAATGCATTTTTTTCTCCCCTTTTCTGGATCTATTACCCTCTTATATATTACAATAGTTTGGGTAAATCAAGATATCCTAAGGATCGAAAGATCCTCAGGATTGCTTTACTATTATAAAGTTACAATACAGACAATACATTATTTTCAAAACTGCTTTGCACCTAAAAGGTCTTCAATCTTCACTAGCTTACGCATAGCCAAAATATCTTTGGTTATCTTTGACAGTTATTTATCCAATTCTGCAACAAAATCAAACCATTCCAATATTAAACTAGAATCTATTTAATAAAACTTTAATAACAACCCTAAGAGACATATGAATCATATTCTTTCCTATCTATCCCTAACTATCTAAAGAATCAATCAAAATCATATCATGAACTGTGGGAAAAAGGAAGATATTTATACCTTTTTCATAACCCAACACCCCCCTTCCCTCTATCTCCCCCCTTCCTACACACTCAGTATCACTCTCTCTCTACCCCCTCCTCCCTCCCTCTTTCTCTTTGTCTCTCTCTCTCTCATACATCTNCCCCACTATATATCCCCTCTTCCTCTCACTCTCTCTTTCTCTGTACCCCCTCTCTTTGTCTCTCTCTCCCTCCCTCTCACACACTCAAACACTCCTTGTTTATCCCTCCTCTCTTTTTTTTCTCTTCCCCCCCTCTCACATGCACACATTCTCTCTCTACCATGTCCTCCCTATATATCTCTCCCTCCCTTCCACATATACCACCTCTTTCTCTCTATCCTTGTTGTTAGTCTCACTCCCACTCTCTCTTTTCCTGTCTTTCTATAACCCCCCTGCCTCCTTCTCTTTATCCCTAGTTCTACGTCCCTCTCACTCTATCCATCTAAATGAAAGGTGTGTATCAAAAAGAATAAAGGATATGCGTAACAAAGAAATGTATCCTCGCTTGTAAGGTGAGTATTAAGTTCTTAGTCTTCTCCCAATGTATTACTTATACATGTCAAGAAATTTCCTCGACCTAGACATGTCAAAACCTAGACTTAAACCTAGACATAGCATGACCTAGACATGGCAAGACTTGGAGAAGGACATAGACCTATACGATGACCATGAGATAGACCATGAAATAGAACTAGACCATGACCTAGAACACAACATATAGCGAGAGCTAGATTTAGACAATGACCTAAATCTTAACGTAGACCATGATCTAGACCACGACATGGAGTTAGATCTAGATTTATATGATGACCTATATCTTGACATATACCATGATGTATACCCCCCATACTCTCACTGTCTGAATCTCTACCCCCCCTCTCTGTCTCCCTATCCCTCA
>SNQJ01S0016037.1:168311-197194 GCA_010110895.2 Picea sitchensis
AAAATCAAGTGCTAGGTGAAGGGAGGTTAGGCTAATGGCATAATTGGTGAGCTTTGCTGGAAACAACATGAAAATCTAGTAGATGATGAAAATAAAAAAAAGCACAATTATTTTAGCATCCTACCTATAGTGGTCACTATTAGTACCCAAATTTCCAAATTATCTTCTGTCTGCATCAAATACACTCATCCCTTATTTTTAGGAGTGGATTTTGATTCTAAATCTAATTCCCTTTCCCAATGAATTGTTTTTTTCTATGAGTGGTATCCACGTCTTAGCTAGAGAAAATTCCCCAAGTATTATTTAATAAGGGAGAATAGTGATTCATAATAATAAATCCTTTAGAGGCCATAGATGATAGAGTGAGTGGACCTCACGAATCATTACAATTTTTTTATGAACAAAAGACATCACAAATTATAGATAACATTAAGCACCATGCAGTGAGAAAATCATTGGCTTATGATTGGCTCATTGCATGGTACTTAATGTTAAACACCTAGGATGGCCTCCTGCATGATTGTGTAAGAACTTAATAATTTGTATATCCTAAATATCATTTTTGAGTAGGCACCTTCTGACAGGGAAATCATCTGATCGAAATACTCAATATCAATATTATCGTCCTCAAGGTCATTTTCATACAACAGATCGAGATTGAGTTGAAGTAGAGTGGGTTGTTGATTTCATATCACAATAATATCATTAGAATTTAGTTTTTCATCATGATGAGAAGTGGTCAAAATTGAATCTTTTCTGACCCTTCGAAGGGGTTCAAACCTATCCTAGAAGGATGATTTAAAAAATACACTTAAAAATTGTAAATTTTTGAAATCACTTGTCACCTATGAAGGACAACAAATATCATAAAATGTCGAAATAGTGATCAAATTTTCAATAACCTATTGGTGTTCTCACTTTCAATGCTTGGTTGGTCAATGAGCATTGGTTCATCACACAATACTTTCCTTTCGAATCTAAAGACTAAAATCATATATATTCTAGTTTTCTCTTATCCATTCCCTAATACATTGTATCCTTCCATGTTATGCCCTTTCACAACATTAAATCATTCACATACCTCACAACTAGATCAATATCCTAGAACCTTATTGGTGTATGCACTATTTTATGTGTTACTTAATGAAAGCTTCTCAAAGAAGCTTTGACACCTTTTCTTTGTGAATCCCAACTTGAATTCACGTGTTATGAGCACTGTCGATTCTTATCAATATGGGAATTGACATCACATTTAGTTTATTTCATGTTTTTGAATTCCACACTCACCAAAATGTCATTTTTTTGTTATCTTCACCTTCAACACTCATTATAATTCTATTTCCTTTGTTATCTTTGTCTCCACTCTTACTTTGTAAAATAAAACAATTAGTCATAGGTTATGGATGTAAATTGTAATGACATTCTAAGCTTATTAGTAAGATTAATCATAAATGAATTGTTGAATGCTAATTTTGAAGAACAAACAATAGATATCGACCAAACACATGGAAATCAGGTTATGTCTCTCTTTTCATGTCCACATATCCCATCTAACTAGTAGTATAAAAAATGTTGATTCATGGTAACTTTAGTGCATTGATAATGTTATGTGTTTGCTTATTAAAATTGACGACATAGTTATAGATTTGGTATCTAATTTAATTAGTATTTCAATGCATTGGTGGGACTCTCAACCATTTAGTATGTAATTCATGGCATCCCCACTAATACAATAGATATTAGGAACAAAACACATTTAAAAAAGAATTGAATGTAAATATTTCAACAATCCACAATCTTGTACAAGTTTGGTCAATCTCATCATAAAGATAATGTATAGTTTTTCTTTATTTCACATAAATCTATTTAATGATTATGTTTGGGATTAAAAACTCTATTAAGGTTGGTGAATTTTTCTAACTCATATGTTCTTCATTGAGTTTAGATATGAACTTGCACAAAAATAACTTTGTCAATATCACAAAACTTAAAATTGAGATTACAACAATGAGAATTTTGATTTTGTTCATTCAATTTATAGAATTATAGAATCCTCACTCCTTTGTTCTCCAAAATGACCATTCCCCTTTTTGTGATTTCGTGCATCTTTATCGATCACACTCTTTCACTTTCTTCTTGTTTCTAGCAACATTGGTATTGGCATGATCATACTTTGAAAATAGTTTGAGAGTACCCCATAGCTCTCTTTGCCCCACCTCATCCCAAGCCTAAGATCAAGGGGACATATCCTTTGTAGCATTAAGGCTTGGTATAACATTTTGAAGTTGGGTGGGATTCCTAAGAAAGATTGGGAGAAAATATAATAATTTGTATTATCATCATACTTATACATTAGGGATTATGCTCTAACATTCCACTCTTTTATGCATTTTCACATGTTTGAGAGATAAAGTGAAGAATCAATACCCTCAATAAAATAAGATACTTGGTAGTCTTGATGAGTAATTTCTTTTAGTTTTTTAATTCTATGGATCTTAGGAACCTCCACATCATAAACATTTTGACCTAAATAATAAGCAATGGATGTAGTCATGATAGATTGTCATGTTCTTAGAGGTCTATAAAGGAAGCAGGCTATGTTCATTACTTTTATAATATTTTGATAAAATGATAACCCTTCAAAAAAATGCATCAATATATACTGCAATTTCTTATTTTCTAATGAAATTCAAAATGAACATAACTTCAAGATTGGGTATACTCAAAATAGGAATATAACATGTAATGCTCATAATATAAAGTACCTCACCTTTTATCCAAAACGACTTCTTTTTTCTATGTTTCAGACAGGAAATTTGGTTGGAATATGGGTGTTCTGCATAATTTTATGAATTGAAAATTTTAGTGATATGTCTGGATGATTTTGAGGGTTATTAATTTTACGAATTGAAAATTTTAGTGATATGTGTGGATAATTTTACTGCTTTGAAGTTGAGAAGTTGGAATCGGTCTCTTCAGTGCTGACGACCGTGGTTTTGCTTTCAATATAAAGTCACTGTAAACATATAGATTTATATATAACGTAAAACTGAAAACGAAAGCACCCAAACATTACAGAATTCCCCAAATTTTCCATATGCCAATAACGAAAAGAACACGAGAGCGTCAAATTCCGTGCCAACCTTCCGACAATAATCAACTCTACAACATTAACGACTTTTTCTGTGTGTAATTTTTCATGTGTAACCGATTAGGCATTTTGTGGCTCGCTTATGCTTTTTGGCGAGCAATATTCAATATGATACGCAACACTGCATATTGTGACAGGTGAATGTAGCATTGAATATTGTGACAGGTGAAATATAGAACATCGAGCAAGCTAGATATTAGCTACCATGCTTTTTTGGTTGATCATTTAGAAAAGCCCACATGATTATGTCATGTATGACACATTCATATTTTTATGGAGAGAACTTTAGGCAACTTTTGAAATCTATTTTAAAATTAGTTTTTATTTTTAGGATTTATTGAAATTTTAAATGTTATAATAATAATAATAATAATCTATTTCTAAGGTCACGGTTAAACCAGCACACCAAATTAGTGTATGAGATCTCCTTGTTTGTGGGATAAGGGACCCCCCTCCGTATAATTATTTGACTAATAAAGTCTACAAAGATATACATACCCTAACCTCCTCTCGATTTGAAAATGTTATTATATATTTATTTATGAGTTGTTTAAATTTATCTTAATTTTAATTTATTGAATCTAGAGACCGATCAACATTTTTAATGTAAAATTTATAAAAAATGTTTATATTTTTAGATATTTGATCTCTTTTGTAATTTAATAAATTTTGTTTAAAAAAAAATTAGGTTAATTAAATTTTTAAATTTTGGATGGTCATTATATTTATGTGTATGTTCTATATGAATTTGATTTTTTGAAACATATGAAATATGAAATATAATTTATAATTTTAATAGTATTATTAAGATTTTTATTTATTTTTAATTTTAATGTTCTTTATTTAATAGATTTAATGATTAAATTATATATTTTTTTAAAGAATTGTGTTTACATTGATTTATTGAAATTAGAAGGTATTTGCAATTTAATAAGTTTTGTGTTAAAAAAGATTTAGGTTTATTAAATTTTTAAATTTTGGATGATCATTATATTTATGTGTATGTTTAATATGAATTTGATTTTTTGAAACTTTTGAAATATAATTTGTAATTTTAATAGTATTATTAAGAAGATTTTTCTTTTAGAATTTTAATGTTCTTTATATAATAGATTTAATGATTAAATTATATATATATTTTTAAGAATTGTGTTGACATTTATTTATTGAAATTAAAAGGTATTTGTTAGATGTTTAATGTTTATAATGTTATGGAAAGAACATACAATATGTTTTAATATTACCTATTGAAGGCAGTAATATAAATTCTTGATGTTAGCAAGTGTTTTGTACAATTTGTTCATTCTAATTTTTAGATGGATTAAGACTAATTAACATGGTATATTGTTTAAGTTAACAATAATATTCATTGAAATTTATGTTATAGGTTATTTCTTTTGTTATGGATTGTTTTAAAAATCAATGCATTGAAAAAATTCATTATGTATCATTTTTTAAATCAATGAACCAAATTAATTTCTATATTTACTCTTCATCTTAAACTTATATTGAATCTCATAGTAATGATCTGGCTAACCAAACTAATAGGAATGATATGCTAAACTACAAGGCATAATTAGCCATTTATTCTTTGTTTATACTCAAAATATCAACCTCGTTCCATCAACACTTGCAATGAGGGGCCTAGCCAAACACCGTAGAAGATATTACTACCTAATCAACTAGTGAAACACCATAGGACTACCTAATCATATATTTATTATCGCCCATCCATCATTTGATAAGATGACTTCATATTCTATTGATGACTTATGATATTATAGTTGTAGTACCTTGTGTCTTGTTATGATATTATAGTTCTCTTTTTGTCTTGCTTGTGATATTGTAGTTGTAGTACCTTGTTTCTTGCTATGATATTATAGTTGTAGTACCTTGTGTCTTGAACCCTCCTTATGTGTTTCCTTTATTTAACAATGCATTATCTGATACTCTCTCTTTTAAAAAAGTTATTTAGTAATTTGCAACTCTTCCATTTATTTTGTACCGACTTTATAGATAGAAATTCCCTGGCTTACACCAACATCCTATCTTGAAATTCCCCTTTATGATTTTATAAATTCATGCATTAAATCATTTTCACTCTGGTGCATCCTATTATTTTTTCTTATATTATTGTTAAAATCGATGTAGTTGATTAATTGGTACTTATGTTTGCAAGAAGTTATTGATTATAAAATGGAAACCAAGTGTTGGGGATTGGGTGTTAAACTAAGTGAAACAAATAGAAGAACCTATAAAATGATCGAAGAGAAATAACTTCACAAAAGAAAGGTGGTGTCTTAACACATTGTTATAATACTTAAGCATAGTGTGTTGCGATCAGAACATCACAATGCATTATTACAGACATGATTAGCATGATTCAATGATATAGTGATATTGAATGACCCATCGGGTCCTTTATTTATAGTCTCAAGATCTAACTAAATTCCATAGAATCGGGAAGATCTTATCCACATAAAGTAGCTGGATGTTAGAGTTGACTCCGCCAAATCTGGGTTGTCTAGTTGGCTTTTTGAACTAAATCGACTCAACCATTCATGCATCCAAATCGTATTCGATTTCTCAGCTTGTCGATCGATTAACTAATTGTCTTTGATTTCCAGTTAAATGTTCGACAGATAGATTAGTCGACTACTCGGTCAGCTGAAGTCTGGTTGACTTCCTAACCGACTGTCTCCAATAGTAGGTCGATGCATGACCGAATGAATCTAGAAGGAATGAGATGAACCAATAGAAAATGAGATTTCAATAGCCCCCAATAAGCACGTGACTTTGGCGATTCAAGAGGTGAAATTAAGTTTGTAGAACCCCCCCCATAATTTCATCTTCGTGAAGCCCAAGCATATAGTGGAGCTTGATAACTTTAGCTTAAGAAAAGGGTTTGGTGAAAATATTCGCATTCTGATCATCTATGGGACAATAAACAAGAGTGAGAACCTTTTTCTTAAACCAATTGTCTCACATAGTGAGTATGGATTTCTACATGCTTCATTTTACTATGATAAATAGGATTCTCAATAACTCGAATTGCACTATAATTATCACAATATATCATATTCAAAGAAAAAATAGGAAAACCGGGTTTACTTAAGAGCTAGGGAGTCCAAACTTCCTGTGTACCTTCTTGAATGATGCCATGATACTTTTCTTTTGTAGTTGATAGAGAGACTACTTATTGTTTCTTGCATGGCCAAATCAGAGGTCCAATACTGAAGAGAAACACATATCCAAAGGTGGAATTTTGATCATTGTTGTCGCATGCCCAGTCAAAGTTGGTGAAGTTGACTAATGAATCTAAAATTTGACAATATTTGATACCAAGATGAGTGGTACCCTTGAGATAACGAATGATCATTTTGATATCTTTCCAATGAATTTATATAGGACAACTAACATCAAAAGTGATGTCAGGTCAACTATTAGTGACATAAATAAGACTATAGACCAATTTGCGATAGCGAGTAGCATCAAATTTGGGAGATTGATATATTTTACTGAGCTTAACTCCATACTAAAAAGGAGAAGCACATGGATTACAATTTTCCATCTTAAAACATGTCAACATATCCATTACATATTTTTATTGAGAAATGAAGAAACCATCAAAAATAGGTAAAACTTGAAGACCCAACAAATAATGTAGAATACCAAGATCTACCATGTCAAAGGAGTCAGTAAGTTTATTCTTCAATAGAATAATAAGATCAATATTAATGCCAATTATGATAAGGTCCTCAACATATAAAAAGAAAAATCAATGTGTTTCCATGAATATGGAGTACATCTAGAATTTGGTCAGATTCACATCATTTGAATCCAAGGCTAAGAAAGAAACAATCGATCGTAGAATACCAATCTTGGGGAGCTTGCTTCAAACTATAAAGAGACTTTTGAAGTTGAAAATCAAAATTATAATATGTCAGAAAAATTGGTGGTTGTCCCATGAAAAATTCTTTAGAAAATTCATCATTAAGGAAGACACTCTTCACATCTATCTGGTGGATCTGCCATCCAAACAGAGAAGTAAGGGAAAGAACTAGTCGAACAAATTTCATCTTTGAAATAGGGGAAAAGGTTCCAGTGTCGTTGAGATCCTCTTGTTGAGAAAATCCTTTCATGACCAAGAAATATTTTTGAATCTCAAGAATGCCTTCACATGTAAATTTGGTCTTGTAGACCCATCAATTTTTCACAATGTTATTTCCTTGAGGTTGAGGAATTGAATTCCATGTGTGATTCTCTAAAACAAAATCCATCTAATCTTGCATGGATTTTTCCCATTTATTTTGTCTTTGTGCATCTATGTAGGTAAAATGATCAGAAGGTTCAAGAACCTGAGTCATCAAGGAAACATTTGCATGTCGTTTCTAACTGCAAGTTTATCGACCTAAAGAAATTTCACTAACATCAATGCCAATAGATTCAACTGTATAAACAACCCATCTAGGTCGACAAGAAAGAGGTGAAAATATATCTTTTGCAGAAAGTCAATCAAAAGAGTGAAGAGTTTCAATTGAATTTTATGGAGGACTAGTCGAAATAAAAATCAATTGACTAGTTGACTTATGAGGGGTCAATGACCCAGTTGAAATAGGAACAAAGTTTGATTGTTCAATCGAAGGAATTAAAAATGGAACATGTGAACCATTGTTGAAGAAAACATCAAAAGAATCATCCTCTAATAAACCAAATGAAGAATTCAAAAACTTAACACTTGAAGACCTCTCATCAAACCATACATTTCTTTTGGTAATGATTGGGCATTTGACAGGGTCAAACATGCGATAGGATTTAAACTCTTTAGAGTATCCCATAGTTATGTAAGCATGACTATTTGCATCCAGTTTCTTCCTGCAATCATCTAGAATATGAGTCCAAAAACACATCCAAATACACGAACGTGGCCAAATAAGGGCTTCCTTCCACACCATTTCTCAACCAGAGTCATGGAACTAATATCACTAGTCAGAGTATGATTCGAGAGATAATTTACAAAATAAACAACTTCAACCCAGAAATGAGTGGGAATATCTTTGGTATGCAAGAGGTAATGAACCATTTTGACTAACACCTGATTCTTGCATTCAATAACAGCGTTATTTTGAGGAGTATGAGGAACCGACCTCTTCTAGTCAATACCAAACCAAACAAGGTATTCTTCAAATAGTCGATTCACATACTCACCATGATTGTTTGATCTGAATAACTTGATGGGTCAACAACATTTCTTTTTAGAAAAGGCCCTAAATTATTTGAACTTCTCAAATACAGGATCCTTGCTCTTTAGAAAATAAACCAGAGTGAATCGAGAGAGATAATCAATAAAGGTCAAAATTTACCTTTCACTTTCTAAGGAGGGAATATTGATGCAACAAAGATCACTCTAAACCATCTCCAAGAGATTTTGTGTGTGTCATTCCTTTCTAGAGTCGAAAGGTGCCTGATGATGCTTTCCCAACACACATCCTCTACAAACACCGTCTAATGGAATAAATTTAGGCCAAATAGAAACCATATTATGTGTGATCATCAAATTTAGTTTTTGAAATTTAAGTTTCCAAGTTGTTCATGCCAAATTTGAATTCATTCATAAGTGTGAGAAACAAGATAAGTCGGTTCATAGTCATGTCCAGCTGAGTCAAATAAATTATACAATCCATCCTTGGAGTCAAGAAACCCACCAACTACAATCAACTTACCATTCTTCATATCTCGGATGAAGAATCAATCTATCCAAAAATCCAAAATCTTGCATGTTTGTGTCAGTTCGAAAACCGACACCAAATTTACGCTTAGATTTGGCACATGATAGATGTCAAAAAAAATTCCATGTCGATAGGGAACATCACCACGCCCAACAATTTCGACAGTAAAGTCATAAACAACATATATATTCCTCTCCAAAGTGTTATCTAAGGATGTGAGCAAGGAATCAACCTTATTCATATGATGAGTGCATCCAAAATCGACAACCCATTCATTCTATGTGGTATGGGAAAGTAACACTTCAGAATTTTTGACTTGGAAGGTGAAATTATCAGTCAATCGACCAACTGGACACACACCTAACATGTTTCCTTGAAGTCATTTCACTTTCTCCTCTAATTATTCCCTATTCTTGAAGAAAAATTTCTCCACATTTCCAGTCTTTTGATGGTACTAACATGTCTTATTCTTTTGATTCTTATTGAGTTAATCAATCGCCCCTTTATTTTCCTAGTTGAGACATTCCTATCTGTGTATAGGGGTATCAAACCGTCCTCTTTCCTTATGATTCACCTTGACCTTTCCCTTAAGAAAGTGAGATATTGTTTTTTTCCACCAAGCTATCCTTAATCAAGTAATATATGTTGATCATTAATCTATAAGGCACAAAAAAGATCAAAGGTATAATCGTTACCATCCTCTTTGTGTCCCTACCTATTGGTTCTCAATGTCGAAATGACCACATTGAATGGTGTTCTCAGATTCATGAGGACCAAATAAATGATTTGTTTGTCTTTCTTCTAATAATTCTTCCCATATTCACCCAATTTCAACTACAGTTCCTTTATGTGTGCCATATAGTCTTGAATTATATCGAAGGAATGAGGATTGAGAGAGATCAACTCTTTCTCTAACTGCATGACATGGCTTTCATTGAATTTTTCAAATAAAGACTTCAACTTATTCTAGAATTAATAAGGATATTTGATTCCCTTCGTATTGATCTAGAATTAGGAGCGGAACTAACTGATTAACAAACTGAATGAAATAAACACAAAAATATGAAGAACATCACATATATCCAGTGAACAATATATTCTATTGAATAAATGAAATAGGTTGAAATTGTAAAGCTACATAACTGAAACACTTTCTCGAATGGTGGTAGCCATATCTGAGAAGAGATGTGGCTGCTACGCACATTTGTCTAACTAGAATGATTACAATGAGGATCTAGAGGCATTTTAAACATTACTCATGAATGCCAAAATTCTAGAAATCCAAAAACCTAACTTTAGGAGATGAAACACCAAAAGTTATGTCGACCCCTATGGGTAAGTTGGTACCTCAACTTCCCAGGGCCATAAATTTTTCATGCAACCTTCATTTCAAGTGCGTGATAGCCTGTTGGAAAGGTGTTTTAGAGAACTAGGCATTACGTCATCAAACTCTTACTCTATCTACAGTTTGACTGTAGAGAGCCAAAAAAATATTGTTTAGGGCCCCAAAACGACTATGTAAGTACATAAATATGTGATGACATGAAAACATACAAAATAAGCCAGTTGGATTAGGTGGGAGTCCACCAGTATCCACCTGAAAGATGTGTATGGATTAAGATATCCTTGAAAGTGTAGAACCCACAATTACAAAAAAGTACAGAAGAATGTGTTGAACTAAAACTGTCAAAAGGAGCTAGTTGGAATAGGTGGGTGGCCACTAATATCCACCTGGATCGGTCCTCCCCCCTTAGGAATCAATGGTATCCATTGCGTTGATTTCCCCCACTAGGTGAGGAAACGTCTACTGAATTTGGCCCCAAGTGAGCCACTTTAGTTGGTGCAGAAGATGCCCTGCCTTGAAAACTTGATAAAGTTGGATCCTTTGTTGGCGTTTTCCCTTGACCTATGTGTCCACTATATGATTAGTGGATGCATGTTCCATGTAGTCAGGGTTGAGCTCTATTGGTTTTAGTTGTTCTGTGATATCTAAGGTGTCCAATAATGGTGGAAAATATTGTTGAAGGAAGTCCACATTGAACACTGGGTACAATCCAAGGAAGGGTGGAGTGTTGAACTCAAAAGAATTGCTACCCACAACCTTGGTGATAGTGTAAGGCCCATACCAAAGTGGGCATAGCTTCCGATGGGGCCATGTAAGACACTCTTTCTGCAAATGTAACCATACATTGTCTCTAACCTAAAACCGGTGTGGTACCTTGTGTTGATCATGGCGATGCTTGTACTTGACATTAGCTTTCTGCAAAATATCATGGACCTATTGGAAGATCTGTTGAATCTACTCAATGAATCTAGTGGCTTTGTTGGTCTCATACTGAACATGGGAAGAGTCTTTTTGTGTGGTTGCAAGAGGTAGTGCAACATCAATGGAACCCAAGGGTTGGAATTTGAGCCCCACATGAAATGGGCTATGGTTGGTGGAGCTATGGAGAGCCCTATTGCAATTTCTTTGATCATAGAGGAGACTCTTATCCCATGTACATATATTCTTAGAGTTGTACATGTGCAGGATGTGCATAATCATATGATTGACGACCTATGTTTGGCCATTTTTGCGGGGGTGGAAAGTAGTGGATTTAGTGAGCTTGGTGTCCAACAGTGACCAGAGACTTGACCAAAATGTGATGAGGAACCTATTGTCCCAGTCGGAGATGATGGTCTGTGGTATCTCAAAATGGACCCACACACGTTCAAAGAAGTATTGGCAGTATCTGTTGTTGTGATGTTCTTCTTGCAGGATGTGAGGATGGCCATCTTCAAAAACCAATCAACGACCATAAATACAAAATCATTGTCATTTTTGGTGGATGGAAGACCAACCATGTAATACATCGAGATGGATTTCCAAGGATTCTCGGGGGTAGGAAGTGGGGTGTATAAGCCTTTCTTCTTGATGGTTGGATTGGAAATGGCACAAGAAATGCAAGATATGATATAATTCCTGATGTTCTATCAAAGTTTCGGCCAATTAAAATGTTTATGTAGAATTACCACAGTTTTCTCCAAACCAAAATGTCTTGTTAGCTGAATGTAATGGGCTTCCCAAATCATCTTTGCATGCTCACTTGCAGGAACACAAAGATGGCCCAGGTGGAATAATAGTATGTCTTGAATGTGAAAATAGGTGGCATTCACGCCTGTACCCAACAAATGATAGGTAGTGGTGAAGTTTGGATCTTGCTGATAAAGTTGGGGCCACTCAAATACCTCATGTCCACAATATTGGAGCAAAGTGGTGAGTGCAACCATGGGAGGTTGACTAAGGAAGTCAGTGACACGATTTGTGATCCATGTCTTGTACTTGGTGTACATATGGAACTATTGTAGGTAGGTGGACCACTTCTAATGGTGGACATTCTACAACTTGTCATGTGTCTATATGAACTACAAAGGATTGTGATCAGTGTGGATGATCTTCTCCTTTCCCAGAATGTCATGTTTCCATTGATGAAAGGATTATACAATGGAATACATTTCCTTTTCATAGGTGGGGTATTTCCAGATAGTATCTGAGAGTGTCTCACTATGGTATGCCATCGGATGAACATGTTGAGTGAGAACCATGCCTACAGCATAGTCAGATGCATCTGTCTCAATCTCGAACGGTTGTTTCAAATCAGGAAAGGAGAGTATTGGAGCTTAGCACAAGCAATGCTTTATATAATCAAATGCTCATTTTTGTTCCTTCCCCCACACTAACTTTTCCCTCCCACCTCCCTTGGTCACTTGGTTGAGGGCCCATGCAATATGGGAGAATCCCAATAGAAACCGGCGGTAGAAGTTGGCCAATCCCAGGAAGCTTTGAAGCTAGGCTAGTGTGGTTGGGGCTGGCCAGTTAAGGATGACTTAGATCTTAGTTGGATCAACATGTACCCCATGCTCATAAACAATGTAGCCCAGGTATTGGACCATGTTCATGCCAAAGGAAAATTTTTCCAAGTTGGCATATAGCTTATGCTGTTGTAGATTGCTCAAAACCTGTTGAATATGCCGCATGTGCTCCTCCCAAGTTTTGCTGAAGATGAGGATGTCAACAAAATATACCACCACAAAAGAGTTGGTGAAGGGTCTCAATACATCATCCATCAACCTCATGAAAGTGGTTGGTGAATTTGTTAAGCCAAAGGGCATGACCAACCATTGGATGATACCTTATTTAGACTTGAAAGTTACATTTCATACATCAATTGGTTCAATGAGATCCTAGTGGTATCTAGGCTTTAGGTCAATATTGTTGAAGAAATTCCCCCTTGAGTGGGTCAAGAAGGTCATAAATTCTGGGAATTGGGTACCGGCTCCTGACTGTGATTTTTTTTAATGCTCTGTAATCAATGCAAAGTCACCAAGTCCCGTCCTTCTTCTGCACCAGTACAATAAAGCTTCTTCAAGGGGAGGATTTGGGTTTGATGTGCCCCTTTTGAAGAATCTCTTGGATATGACAATTGATTTTGTGATTTTCCATCAGCGAGCGATGATAGACTGGTTTATGATCTTTGTTTGGGGAGCATATATTAGATATCCAATAATATAACAGAAATGTATCAGATATGAAACCATAAAGACAAAGATACAATAATACACAATTTTCTATTAATGAGTGAAAATGTACAAATACTGTAAAAATACAGAGTGAAAGACTTGCTAGAATGGTGGCATCTTATCTCTGAGAAAATATGTGTCCACTACTCGCATTCGCAAGAAGATGATTTTAAAATGAGGCTCCAAAGGCATTTTTATCATAAAGAAAATCCAAAACCCTAAACCCGGAAGATGAAAAGGAAACAGTTTTGTTGACATCGTTTTGGGTAGTTTGGTGTATCAACTTCCCCGGGGCGTAACTTTGGCATATGATCTCTATTTGGGGAGCATGATAGCTCGTTGGAAAGGTATCATAGAGGAGATTAATTTTGGGGACTCAATTAGAGTGTTCTTCTATCATTGAGAAGCTCGATCTTGAAAAACCTTCATTTAGGCCCTCAAAATGGCCCTGGAAGTTAAAAACTGCTAAAAATAGTAAATTACCAAAATTGCCCAAAAAACAATTTGAGCCGGTTGGAAAACATGGGTGGCCATTGATATCCAGCTAGATAAATCCTTCGTCCTTAGGAAGAAATGGTCTCCATTTCATTGAGTGCTCGAGGGAGAGGGAAAAGTGTTTATTGAATCTGCATCTTGGTGAGTTCCTTGCCTTGCTAGAGACGTTGCACTGCTTGGTTTGTGGAAGGTTGTCACGAACCTGTTGCCGGTGGGATTGAATCTATTCAACCATTCAGGCTATATGATATGACTATTTGATATAATATTTCTGACATGCTTCTGTTGGATATAAGTTTCTTGGGGCGAGACTATAGTGGTTGAAGTATCCTTTTGTTCACCTTTTAAATAGATTGTGAAGAACTTGAATTTTGTAGTATGAGAAACTACCTTGTGACATCTTTTAGGTGGGAAAGTAGTTGGAACTACCTATGGTATCCTGTAGAGATTACCCCCCAGAGTAAAATTGACACTACGGGGTCGAGACTCATAGATAGCATGGTGCTTCCACATATATGATTGGCACAAGAGAACATAACATACATCCAGTGGGGAAACATTACATAATACTTGACCCCTGAAGGGATGGATGTCATATAAAAATCGATAGTGCTGGATAACAAGAATATCTCGTCCTTGGTGAAGCCACCCGATGTTGTATGGTTGTGGGTGTGGTGTTATCGAAAATCCCAACTGTTTGACAACCTCTGTGGAGATGAGGTTCTTTTTGCTTCCTCTATCGAAAAACAAATGTAGTGGGGTCCCCTTCACCCACATCTGTGAATCAAAAAGGTTCTCCCCCTCTTTAGGATCTGTTGGTTTTTTTGGTCAAAATGTTGTGATCAAGAAAATAGTAATGGGCTCTGCGTCGATGATCTGTCTTCTATCAGTATTTTTTGAATCAGGTTCCGAATCAGGGTTCGGCTCCTTGTCTTTGATCTCAACCATCAGTGACTGTTTTGAGAAACATTCATCGCTATTGTGCCAGGGTATTTTGTGGAAATCGCAACACTTTCCATTGTCCTTCTTCATCTTTCTGTGTCCCTTCTTTTCTTGTGGCTTTGACTGGTTTTTGGGGGATTGTTTGTTAGGGCCATCTTTATCATACTTTGGCATTGTGGATTTGCAGACCGAAGCTCTTGTTTGTTCTAGTGCTTAAATTTTCTCTCAATTTTAACAACATATCAATAAGCAACACCAAGTTATGAGATGTCCAGAAAATCCATTTTAGTTTGGATGTATCTATGTAGAGCCCCACAGTATTTTAGAACAAAATATTGTTCAGAGTATTTGATACCCATCTTGTTGCACAAGGAATGGAAGGTATTGGTGAACTCTGGAAATACTTGGCCCCTCTCTTGCCACAGTGTGGTCCATCTCATGTATTGGTCCTCATAGTTCCTAACAGGGTAATACTGTTCCTTTACCGCATCCACAAAAAAATCCCAAGTGGGCTCAGCCCCATATTTTCTTGACTCCTCTGTGGAACTTTTCTCCTAGTAAGTTTCCCACCAATGTTTGACATGGGGGAGAGACTTAAGTGAGTGTGAAGGTTATATTTTCCCTATTGGAGAAATTATGAACAAAGAAATAACCTTCTAGCAAATTTAACCATTTTTCTAGGGCATCCACATCTATCTGTACTCCAAATATGGGAATATCCAAACTAAATTGTACCTTGAAAGGCGATTTTCCTCCAAAGTGCCTGCTTCATTAAGACACACATATTTTTATCGACAGGAATTGAATGATGTGGGAAAAATTCTCCATCATTTCGTCCCTTTGTCGTGTGAGAGGTTTCTCAAGCAACAGATTGATAGAGTCATTTTCTCCTTCGTTTTTATTTTCTTCCACCATGGAGGGTTTCTTGGGAGTGCAAGAGTGATTGTATTCAAGAGAGACAAGCTCGAGACCCAAATTTCTATACTTGGACCTTGTCAGGGACATGCACTAAAAAAAAATGATCAAGAGCAGCCTGCTCTGATACCACTAATACAGATTATTTTTGGCATGAAATGAGAGCAGAGATATAATAAAGAAATGTATAGAGATATATCTTATATCAAATAATATAACAAAAATGTATCATAGAGGAAACCATAAACACAAAGATACAATAATACACAATTTTCTATTAATGAGAGAAAATGTACAAAGACTGTAAAAACACAGAGTGAAAGACTCGCTAGAATGGTGGCAACTTATCTCTAAGAAGAGATATGTCTGTTACTCGCATTAACAAGAAGATGATTTTACAATGAGGTTCCAAAGTATTTTTTTATCATAAATAAAATCCAAAACCCTAACCCCAGAAGATGAAAATCCAACAGTTTTGTGGACCCCGTTTTGGGTAGTTTGGTGTATCAACTTCCCGGGGGCATAACATTGGCATACGATCTTCGTTTGGGGCACACGATAGCTCATTGGAAAGATATTGTAGAGGATATTCATTTTGGGGATTTATTTAGAGCCTACAAATATCATTGAGAAGCTATATCCCGAAAAGCCTTCATTTAGGCCCTCAAAATGGCCCTAGAAGTTAAAACTGCTAAAAATAGTAAATTACAAAAATTTCCAGAAAACTGTTTTGAGCTAGTTAGAAAAGGTGGGTGGCCACTGATATCCACCTGGATCAATACTCCCTCCTTAGGAATAAATGGTCTCCATTGAGTTGAGTGCACGGGGAAGAGGGAAAAGCGTTTGTTGAATCTGTATCTTGGTGAGTTGTTTTCATTGCTAGAGACGTTGCACTACCTGGTTTGTGGAAGATTGTCATGAACCTGTTGTTGGAGGGGTTGAATATGTTCAACCATTCAGGCTACATGAGATGAATGTGTGCAGAAGTAACCTTTGTGCTTTGTTGTAATCTTTTTGACCTACTTCTGTTGGATAGAGGGTTCTTGGAGTGAGGTTGTAGTGGTTGCAGTATCCTTTCGTTCACCTTTTTAATAGATTTTGAAGAAGATGAATTTTGTAGTATGGGATATTACCTTGCAACATTTTTTAGGTGGGAAAGTATTTGGAACTTTCTTTGGTATCCTGTAGAGATGACCCGCTAGAGTAATAATGACACTATAGGGTCGAGACTCATAGATAGCATGACGCTTCCACATATATGGTTGGCCCAAGAGAACATCGAAGACATACAGTGGGGAAAGATCACATAATACCTCATCCTTGAAGGGATGGATGACGTATGACAATCGAAACTATTGGCTAACATGAAGATCTCATCCCTGGCGAAGCCGCCTGATGTTGTATGGCTTCAGGTGTGGTGTTGTTGACAATCCAAACTATTTGATGACCTATGTTGAGATGAGGTTCTTCTGGATTCCATGCTATCAACAATAAAATGCAGCAGGGTCTCCTTCACCAACATCTGTGAACGAAAATGGCACTCCCCCTCTTTAGTATCGATTGGTTCTTCTGGTTGAATTTTTGCGATCATGACAATAGAAGTGGGGTTTGTGTCGATGATCTGTCTTCTATCATTATTTTATTAATCAGGTTCTGAACCATGGTTCAGCTCATTGTCTTTGATATTATCCACCAATGACTATTTTGAGCAACATTCGTTGGTGTTGTGCCAAGGGATTTTGTAGAGAGCACACCATTTTACGATGTCCTTCTTCGTCTTTCCATGACCCTTCTTTTCCTGTGGCTTGGACTGGTTTTCAGGAGACTCTTTGTTAGGGCCATATTTATAATACTTTGGTTGTTGTGGATTTGTAGACCCAAACTCCCATTTTTTTTTGTGCTTAAATTTTTACTCAATTTTAACAACGTATCGATAAGCAACACTGAGTGATGAGATGTCCAGAAAATCCATTTCAATTTGGATGTATCTATGTAGAGCCCAATGGTATTTTAGAACCAAATGTCGTTTGGAGTCTTTGATACCCAGCTTGGTGCGCAAGGTATGGAGCGTATTGGTGAACTCCAAAACTTCTTGGCCCCTCTCTTGCCTTAGTGTGGTCCATCTCATGTACTAGTCCTCATAGTTTCCAACAAGGTAATATTGTTCCTTTACCGCATCCACAAAAAAATCCCAAGTGGGCTCGGCCCCATAGATTCCAGACTCCTCTGTGGAAATTTGCTCCCAGTAATTTTCCCACCAATGTTTGACATGGGGGAGAGACTTAAGGAGTGTGAAGGTGATATTTTCCCTTTTGAAGAAATTATGAACAGAGAAATAACCTTCTAGCATATTTAACCATTTTTCTAGGGCATCTGCATCTATCTGTCCTTCAAATAAGGGAATATCAAAATTAACTTGTACCTTGAAAGGCGAGGTACCTCCAAAGTGGATGATTGATGAATACTCATCTATTTTTATCGACGGGCTTTGAAGGATGTGGGAAAAATTCTCCATCATTTTGTCCCTTTGTCGTGTGAGATCTTTCTGAAGAAATAGATTGATAGAATCGTTGCTCCGTCATTTTTCTTTTATCCCGCCATGGATGGTTTCTTGGGCGTTCGAGATAAATTGTCTTCAAGAGAGATAAGATCAAGACCCAACTTTCTATACTCATACCTCATCTGGGACATGCACTGAAAAAAAAAATGATCAAGAGAAGCCTGCTCTCATACCATTGATCTAGATTATTTTCGGCACGAAATGAGAGCGGAGAAATAAAAAAGAAATGTACAGAGATATATAGGATATCCTATAATATGATATAAATGTATCAGATATGAAACCATAAACACAAAGATATAGTAATACACAATTTTCTATTAATGAGAGAAAATGTACAAATACTGTAAAGATACAAAGTGAAAGACTCACTAGAATGGTGGCAGCGTATCTCTGAGAAGATATGTGTCCACTACTCGCATTCGCAAGAACATGATTTTACAATGAGGCTCCAACGGCCTTTTTATCATAAATAAAATACAAAACCCTAACCCTGGAAGATGAAAAGCCAACAATTTTATGGACATCGTTTTGGGTTAGTTTGGTGTATCAACTTCTCGGGGGTGTAACTTTAGCATACGATCTCCATTTGGGGTGCATGATAGCTCATTGGAAATGTATTTTCGAGGAGGTTCATTTTGGGGGATCAATCAGAGACTTTGGCTATTAGTGAGAATATTTATCCTGAAAATACTTCGTTTAGGCCCTCAAAATGGCTCCGAAAGTTAAAAATTGCTAAAAATAGTAAATTACCAAAATTGCCAGAAAATTGCTTTGAGCCAGTTGGAAAAGGTGGGTGGACACTGATATCCACCTAGATCAGAAGAGGTGCACCGGGGGTTAGATCAATTGTATTATTTACATGGCAGTTCGTCGGTACCCTCGTGGGTGAAGAGAAGATGTCTCTATACTCTTCCACGATCCTGTCCACTTGCTTCTACTGCAAAGAGAGGCTCTGTGTAGAGGCCACGGATGTGGCGACGACCTTCTGATTACTCTGAGCATGGATCACAAAGAAAATTAACTTCTCGTTCTATGAAATGTCCTTATTGCATTTCTTAGAAGATATTAAATAAATAGCGGTAAACATAGCTACCTCTAGTATCCTGTACAAGTGTCTACCCAAAGTAATAATAAAACTATGCTATCTAGAATCATACACAACATGACGCTTCCACAAATATGGATTTCCTAAAATAATATCACAAATGTCAAGGGGATTAATATCACACAATACCTCATCTTTGAAAGGCTTGATGCCATAGGGAAGAAGACATTGATGGCTGACACAAAGATCTCTTCCTTGGAGAAGTCAGTCGATGGTGTAGGGTTGTGGGTGCGGTGTCGTCGGTAGATCTAGTCACTTGGTGACCTCTGCTGAGATCAGGTTCTTATGACTTCCACTATCAAAAATTAAATGAAGGGGATCACCCTTTACCCACATCTATGAGTGAAAGAGGTGTTTCCCTTCCTATGGTTCTTCTAGTTTTCTTGGCTAGACTTTGGTGGTAGAAAAAGTGGCACTGGGTTCAACATCGATAATTTGTTTCCCTCCTTCTGGATTTGATTCAGAGTCAAAATCAACCTCTAAATCAGAATCCTTCATCTCTTCTATGAGTGACTGCTTGGAGCGACATTCCTTAGTGTTGTTCCGAGGGATTTTATGGTATTTACACCATTTTACGGTGTCCTTCTTCGTTTTCTCATTTCCCTTGTTGTGTTGTGGCTTGGACTGGTTGTCCTGAGAGTGGCCATCTTTTGTCTTTCCCTTGTTGTGTGGGTTGGGGCTTCCTTTTCCCTTCTTTGATTGTGAGGAGTTTGTAGATCAAGACTCTTGCCTCTTCTTCTTAAATTTATGCTCGATCTTGACAACACATCTATAATCCATCCCTAATGAGGCAATGTCCAAAAACTCCATTTTTGTTTGAATGTGTCTATGCAAAAGAATCCGGTATTTGAGCACCATATGTCGCTCAAAGTCTTTGATACCCAATTTGGTGTGTAGGGTATGGACAATATTGGTCAGATATGGTACCTTCTAGTCCCTTTCCTGACGCAAGGTGGTCCATGTGGTGTATTGGTCCTCGTAGCTTCCAACAGGGTAGTATTGTTCTTTAACGACATCTCGAAAGGAATCACATGTAGGGGAAACCACAAATATTGCATATTCCTCTATGGACCTTTTCTCAGAGTAAGTATCCCACCAGTCTTTAACACAGGGGATGGCCTTGAGGAGTGAAAAAGTAATATTTTCCCTATTGGAAAAATTATGGACCGAAAAATACCCTTCGAGCAGATTCAACCATTTATATACAACATCCACATCTATCATTCCTTCAAATAATGGAATATCAAAATTTACTTGTACCTTTAAGGGGGTTGCATGGCCACTTGATGAAGATGCTTCTCCTATGGGAAGTCGCCGAAGGATCTGTGAAAATTTGTCCATCATTTCATTCATTTTTCATGCAAGGGCTTCCTCGAGCAACATTTTAAAATGATCTCCTACTTCATCATCTTTATTTTTGTCCCCCATGGGTTGTTTTCGGGCTCAATGTAGCCGATCTTGCAACGGATCGATTGGTTCAAGTCCCAACTTCTTGTACCCAGATCTTGTCGGGGACATGCACAAAGAAAAATAAATGAAGAGAATACTTCTATGATACCACTGATCTTGATTTAGGAGAGAAACAAATTTATTAACTGAATGAATACAATAATCATAGAGATATGAAGAACAACACATATATCCAGTGAATAATATCTTCTATTCAATAAATGAAGTAGGTTGAAACTGTAAAATTGCATAACTGAAACACTTTCTCGAATGGTGGTAGCTATCTCTGAGAAGAGATTTGGATTATATGTGCATCCATCTAAGAAGAATGATTACAATAAGTCTCCAAAGGCCTTTCTAACATTACTCATGAATGCCAAAACTGTAGACATCCAAAAACCTAACCCTAGGAGATGAAATGCCAAATGTTATGTGGGCCCCTATGGGTAAGTTGGTACCTCAACTTCCTGGGGTCGTAACGTTTTCATACGACCTTCATTTTAGGCGTATGATAACCCGTTGGAAAGGTTCTTTTGATAACTACACATCACTCCCTCAAACTCCAACTCCGTCTACAATTTGACTATGGCAAGCCAAAAAAACATTGTTTAGGGCCCCAAAACATCCCTGGAAGTACAAAAACATGTGTTGACATGAAAACATAAAAAATAATCTAGTTGGACTAGGTGGGAAGTCACTAGTATCCACCTGGAATATGTGTAGGGCTTCATACAACCCCAGAAGTGTAGAACCCACAATTGAAAAGAAGCACAAAAGAACGTATTGAACTAAAATTATCAGGAGGAGCCAGTTGGAATAGGTGGGTGGCCACCAATATCCACCTAGATTAGGTATGGAACCAAATCTCCCACGAGTAATAGGTTGAGATGACCCCCACAACCACATCCTTCTTTCTATCAACGACAAAATTTGCTTGTTCATTTGTCGGATCTAGAATTAAAATATTTGTATAATTCCATCCCCTTGTAGGTTTTAACATATTTTCCATATCTAGTGCCTGCACAACATAATTCAATCCATTTAGAACAACAACATCTATCTTGGAAGCCATCTTCGATATATGATAGATATGATCTGTTCCACAGGTTACATTCAATAAATCATTGGCCCAAAGTAAACATATATGAATCAACAAGATTCATATACAATAGGTAAGCCATCTTCGATATATGATAGATCTGATCTATTCCACAACCTCATCCTTTTTTCTATCAACGACAAAATTTGTTTGTTCATTCGTCGGATCTAGAATTAAAATATTTGTATAATTCCATCCCCTTGTAGGTTTTAACATATTTTCCATATCTAGTGCCTGCACAACATAATTCAATCCATTTAGAAAAACAACATTTATCTTGGAAGCCATCTTCGATATATGATAGATATGATTTGTTCCACAGGTTATAGTCAATAAATCATTGGCCCAAAGTAAACATATATGAATCAACAAGATTCATATACAATAGGTAACCCATCTTTGATATATGATAGATCTGATCTATTCCACAACCTCATCCTTCTTTCTATCAACGACAAAATTTGTTTGTTCATTCGTCAGATCTAGAATTAAAATATTTGTATAATTCCATCCCCTTGTAGGTTTTAACATATTTTCCATATCTAGTGCCTGCACAACATAGTTCAATCCATTTAGAACAACAACATTTATCTTGGAAGCCATCTTCGATATATGATAGATATGATCTGTTCCACAGGTTACAGTCAATAAATCATTGGCCCAAAGTAAACATATATGAATCAACAAGATTCATATACAATAGGTAAGCCATCTTCAATATATGATAGATCTGATCTATTCCACAGGTTACAGTCAATAAATCATTGGCCCAAAGTAAACATATATGACTGAACAAGATTCATAGACAATAGGTGAGGTCTAAACCAGTCACTTGGATACGATGCCATAGAATGGGTGTAACCCTGAGCGAAACAAATAGAAGAATTTGTAGAATCATTGAAGAGAAATAACTTCACGAAGAAAGTTGGTGTCTAAAGACACTATTACAACACTTAAGAACAATGAACTGTGATTAGAGCATCACAATGCATTATTACAGACATGAATAACATGATTCACCGATACACTAATATTGAATGACCCACTGGGTCCTTTATTTATAGTCTCAATATCTAGCTAATTTCCATGGAATTGGGCATATCTTGTCCACATAAAACAATTGAATGTTATAGTTGACTCCATCAAATCTGCGCTATCTAGTCATTTCGTTGAACTAAGTTGACAGTTGGTCGATTGTTTGACTAACATATTAGCCGACTACTCGATCGACTAAAGTCTTCTTCTGTTTGACCACTCGAACAATTGTCTCTAGTGGTAGGTTGATCACCCAACTAAATGAATCTAGAAGGAATGTGATGAATGAACATAAACTAAAGTTCCAACAACAAATTTTAAAGAATGGAATTTTAATAATGAAAGAGGAAATTGTTCTAACACATTGATTTCAATGACAATATAGTCCATTGAATTTAGCACTAATATGTAATATATAATATGTGTGAAATATTCCTAAGAGAAACCAATGCACATTTATTTTCTCATTATCATTTTTTAAATGCATGCATTGAATCATTTTGCACCATGTAATTACCAAAATCAATATTTCACCCCATTATTTTATGTGATATCTTTGTTGAAATCAATGCAACTATTTGATTGGCCTTAGACATATTTCACACATGGTAGATATTGTATTAGTGGTGAAATCAATGGAGTATTTGGACCATTGAAATCAATGTATTGGAACAATTTCCCCTTTCATTATAAAATTCGAGGTTGTTATTTACTAATCTATGTTTACTAATATATAACTTGTTGCAAATAGAAGCACCATTACTAAAAATATTTTGTTTTTTCTTTGATTATCCTACTTAATGAAAGACTCTCTTTCTTATATATATATTTATCCATTTCAAATATATTACCCACTTAACCAAAATTATATAACTTTCATTGAAATTTCAAGTGATCTTGGGATTTCATAATTATAGTTCCCAATAGAGTACAATCATAACTCCAAAAGGTGTTGTATTTTAGAGTTAGACTTCCCCACACAAGTTTAAGAGACTAATTACAATTTTAATCTATTTAACTTATAATACTAGTTTATATCAACATAAGTTGTTTCTTTGGATTTTGATTGATAAGATGAGGTTATGAGTGAATTAAAATATCTTAAGCACAATGCTATAATTATTTACTTTTATATAGTTTACCATCATGTTTTTTCTTTTTTTCATGAGTTAGTCATATTTTCATTATATGATTCACTCCAACAAAACAATATAACTCTCTTTATAATTCGTAATGGTCTGATGGTTTTGTAATTACAATTTGCAATGGTATCATCATAATTCCCTACCATTCTCATTATCATAAATTTGAAGAATTACAAATCCGGATGCAAGATTAAATGACTAGATTACAATTTTAGTCAATTTAACATAGCATAGTAATTTTTACCAATATAAATTTCTTGAATTATGATTGATAAAACGTGATTATGAATGAATTAAAATATCTCTAATACAATAGTGTAATTTTTCACTTCTATATAGTTTAGTATTATGTTTTGTGTTTTTTCTTTTATTAACTAGTTATATTTCAATTAGGTTACTCACTACACTAAAAATAATAAAAGTCTCATTGAATTCCAATAATATGGAGTTTTAGTAACTATAATTTCCAATAAAATAATCATAAATTACAAAAGATGTATTTCACAATTATAATTCCTATACTGAAAAGTTTGAAAATTTTACATTGAAGAATTACAAATCCCAATAAAATTAAATCCCTAAAGGGAGACTTTTAGTGAGTTTGAATTAGCATACTTTAGTCACTATAACTACAACAATGATATCAAATATTTAAACATCAATATCCGAAAGTTTGATACCCTATATTTAAATGTATTTGGTGTTGGGAAGGTGTAACGCCTAAACTAATTAATTCATCGAGATTATATCATTGTAAACTAATTAAAACTAATTACATAATTAACTTTTAAATCGATTTTTATAGATATATCAAATTTTACTGGTATTTGATTAAAAGAAGGGTTCATATTTCCGCTCAAGGATTTGACTGGTAAAGTCTATGAAGGTATACATACCCTACCCCCTCTGGATTTGAACCTGTGACCTTTTAAGAGGAAACACATGTTTTTAACCATTAAACCCACTCATACTGTATTATGATATGCCATGGAATCCTCCATCTTTCTCCAACTATTTTTTTATACCACAAAAGATTTAAACATTGCCTTGGAAATTTCACTAGTTTGTCTTATCGCCATCCATTTTATTCATTCTTCTTGAGTTTTTTCTACATTAAATTGTGGAAGTAATGTAATGGATGAAATATTTAAATATTGCTTCTACATTAAATTTGTGTATTAATTTTGTGAAAAGAATGGATGAAATACTTAAATATTGTTTCTGAAATATAATACGTAATCTACCTCTTACTTGATGAGGTAGATAATTTATAGTGAACATATTATAATACAACATATTTTATTTAATTGATTGAATAACCTAGTTATTGATGGTTTTAGTTTGTTGCTATGTTTTAAGAATTAAGAATTAATTTATAACGACAATATTGAATTTGGTTTTGTATGGTAAGATGTAAAATTGTAATCTACCTCTTACTTGATGAGGTAGATAATTTATAGTGAACATATTATAATACAACATATTTTATTTAATTGATTGAATAACCTAGTTATTGATGGTTTTAGTTTGTTGCTATGTTTTAAGAATTAAGAATTAATTTATAACGACAATATTGAATTTGGTTTTGTATGGTAAGATGTAATATTTTTTTAATATAGTTGATATATAAGTTGTTTTTGTTTGATAATATTGAATTTGGTTGTGTATGGTAAGATGTGATATATATTTTTTTAAATGGTTGATATGTAGGTTGTTTTTTGGTTATTATTTTTTTTAAAAATTATAAGTTGATATTTGTCAATGTTGTTTATGTTACATTAGATGATAACATTTATAGCATATTGGGTTGTAGAGGGCCTCTTGGTATAAGTAGCTGAGAAATATCAATAGTAGAACATGGATCAATAGTGGCTATAGAACACAACAACAAAAACATCCAATAGGTGAATATCTTACATATTAATAAAATATGACACCAAATTTATTAAAATAATACAAACAATCCAAAACAAGTTAAAAAAAAAGGTCTTTAAATTTATTGAGCCCACCACACTTCATAAATCATCTTTTCAGCATTAAAGTACATTCATTACATGTCTTACATAGAAAACATCATTCCATGAGACATATGTCATTAATCTAACATAAAGACACAATAAAACCTTAAACATATACAACTATTCTAAATAATATCCTATAATGTTCAATTTGGAAGTACATATTCACTATCATATCAAACAAATTGATTGATAGATTAAGAATAATTCGTCTAATAACAAGCCAAGTAATATCCCTATGTTGATCTTCCCCTGCATAGCAATTGAAGAACTTATTATAAACCTCAACTACAAGAGTGATCAACAACCTAATCCTAACTATGCAATCTATAATGCAATGAATGACAACCAACTCATATATCATCAAATTAAGCCCCCAAGCCCATTGAAAATTTCTGAAGCGCAAGAATGAGCAATGACATTTTCCCAATAATTAGATCATAATCAAATCAATCATAGACACAAATTAAAAAATTGAGATTACAACAATGAGAATATTGATTATGTTCATTCAATTTATAGCCTTATATAATCCTCACTCCTTTGTTCTCCAAAATGACCATTCCCCTTTTCATGATTATGTGCATCTTTATCTATTACACTTTTTCACATTCTTTTTTTTCTACCAACATTGGTATTGACATGATCATACTTTGAAAAAAGTTCCCATAGCTCTCTTTGCCTCACCTCATCCCAAGACCAAGATCAAGGAGACATATTCTTTGTAGCATTAAGGTTTGTTATAACATTTTTGAAGTTGGGTGGGATTCCTAAAAAAACTATGGAGAAGAAAACATAATTTTTATTACTATCAGACTTATACATTAGGGATTATGCTCTAGCATTCCACTCTTTCATGCATTTTCACATGTTTGAGAGATAAAATGAACAATCAATATCCTCAATAAAATTAAGATACTTGGTGGTCTTGATGAGTAATTTCTTTTAATTTTATATCTCTATGGATCTTAGGAATCTCCAAGTCATAAACATCTTAACCTAAATAATAAGCAATGGATGTAGCCTTGATAGATTGTCATGTTCCTAGAGGCCTATAAAGCAAATAGGGTATATTCATTACTTTTATAGTATTTTGATAGAATGATAACCCTTCAAAAAAATGCATCAAGATATACTACAATTTCTTCTTTTCTAATAAGATTCAAAATGAACATAACTTCAACCTTAAGTAAAATTAGGTATGCTCAAAATAGGAATATAACATGTAATGCTCATACATCATATGGATACATAACTTACATCTTCTCGTATATAGATGCTCATAAACATGTTTGGTTTTGTGATTATGTGAAGTTTTAAGTTTTTATTTTTAACACTTTAAAATTCCTAAAAAAATATAGCTAAATAATTATGAATTATTATTATTATATTATTATTAATATATATTATCCATCAAAAAAATATTATACTTAACAGAATTATTATTATTATTATTATAATTATCACCCATAAAAAAAATTATACTTATCAAAATGGTGGGGGCATACATTATCAGGATAAGTTTTAAAGGCTCTTCTCGTGCATAACGACCCACCCGGAAACATCTGAACATTGACACAAATATTTCTGTTCTGACATGGCGTTGCTGACTCTATTAGGCATGATATAAAGGTCGGTGGAGAGTACCCCACCCTAAACGACTTCTTTTTCTAAGTTTCAGTCGAGAAATTTGGTAGGAATTTGGGTCTTCTGCATAATTTTACGAATTGAAAATTTACTGATATGTGTGGTGAATAATTTTGAGTTTTATTAAATAGAATTCAAAACGACTATAATGAGATTATTTTGTCGGATAATTTGGAGGTTTATTACATCGACTCCAAAACGACTATAATGAGATTATTTTATCGGAAAAATTGTAATTAGGGCAGTTCTTTGACGTCGAGACTTTGAAATCGTGCTCTCCAAGTGTTGACGGCTGTCATTTTGCTTTAACTATAAAGTCATTGTAAACGTCACAGAATTCCCCAAATTCTGAAAAGCAAAAGCACCCAAACATTGCAGAATTCCCCAAATTTTCAATAGACGTGCACACGTGACGTCATCCGTGCCAACCTGCCGACAATAATCAACTCTACAGCTTTAATGACTTTTTCCGAGTGCGTATGCGATTAGGCGTTTTGTCGCTCTCTTATGTCTTTTTTGTGTGTGACACGCGAGAGGAGTATAGGTGAGGTCTTTTGAACATTTTGAAAAACACGAGTAGCCTAGCCCATATGCTTGCGTCATGTATGCGAGAGTTATATATTTATGTGTATGTTTTATATATAAATTTGATTTTTTGAAATTTATGAAATATAATTTTTAATCTTAATAGTATTATCAACAAGGCTGCATGGCAGCGTATACTTGCCGCTATGCAGGTATAATAAAATAAAACAATAGTTGTATTGAATCCACTGCATGTGTCGAGATGAATAACAAATTCATTTGTTGAATATGGTAGACAAGCGTCATCTCATTAAAGGATGTTGAATATTCTTCCGCAGTCATTGAAAATCCTTACGTAGCCACTGCAATAAGAGATGCATTTGAACAACTAATCACAATTTAGAAAAATGTTTTAAAATAATTAAAAAAATCAAATTGTAATGTTATACCTTTAAAAATGCTCAAAACTATTTTGGTCAAACCCCAACTAATAGACGATCAATAG
>SNQJ01S0016037.1:197204-220967 GCA_010110895.2 Picea sitchensis
CTAAACTACTTTCAATAATTCACTATTTTACATTTTTTTTTTATGGATTATTACTAGATATTCTCTTTTAGCTAAGATATTTCAACATTTTACATTTTTATGGATTCTCATTTAACATTATTTTTTTTTTCAGTTTAATGTTTTATTTTACATTTTATAGGTTATAAATCAATATTATTTTTTCTTCTAAGGTATTTTAGCATTTTACATTTTTATAGATTATCACTTAATATCTTTGTCACATTACGATTCATCGCATTATCGTCTTTAGCAGCGACCCACAACTTTTAATACCATTCCCAACCCATGAATATCACGGTCTCAACCCTTTCCAACCCACAATAACAACAACCCACAACTTTCCATAACCAAATCAACCCAAGTAGTAGAGGAAGTGATCCCATTCCTCGCATTACCATTACTATGGGTGGAGCAGCTGGAATAATGATAAGAGCAGTTGATAAGGGCATTGAACCCAGTTGAGAGAGGCAATGAACCCATACCAATGAGAGAGGGATGATTGAACCCTATGGAACTTCCTGAATTCATGCTTAGTGGGTACAACAAGCACTATACTTCTCTTGTAGGGACGGGAGGGATGAGCGAACCCGGCCAGCCAGATATATTGATGAATTAAGGACAACACTCACACAACCCTAGATTTTACCAGTCAGTGTTAATTCAACTACTCACGCAACACCTTTAGTGATTTTAGGGAATACCTACTAGCCTACTTTATGAATGTGATACCTATCAATAGTTGTGTTTGGATGGGATCTTTGGAGAAACTTCCTTAAGAAGGAATACTCCCAGATGATTAGAGTGGAGGGGATAGGCACTATAACCAGTTGTCTTACCTTTTACTAGCCTACACTTTATTAATAAATTTTATGTTACCTATTGTGTGCAACAAATAAACTTTTCACAATCCAATCCTTTCAATATCGGCTCACGAGACTTGAACTTAAAAATATTGTATGGATGGGCAGGGAGGGGATTCAACAGAGCAAAGAAATCATGGGTGGGCTTATGAAACCTTCTTTGTTGATGAGGAATCACTTTTTTATTATTACATATATAATTACTTTATGATACTTATTATGAGCTTTCGTTTTCTAACTACTCCATGCCGCGACTTACCTTTGCACGACCCGACCAAGAAGGATAAGTGCTTACATAATCAACAAAATTCCACATATGCCTTGCATGGAGGGAGGACCACCTTGTTAACCCTACTGGATTACTTTTAGTTGGATAGATACTACCATTCAATCGTGGGAACTACCCTTTTTTATTACAAAATCCCTCTCTTACTTAAAATATCTTACGCGCTTGGGCCAGTGGGCACTTATAACCCTTACTATTCACCCACTCTGTGCCTTCCTTTTACTTAACCGTTCCAACCCTGTTATATTTTTCCAAAACACTTATTGAATTATTTTACTGGGTATATGCTTATTGTCCTGGTCGAGCCTTTCTCGGCGGTCAGATACTCTTGAGGAATTATCCACCCACTGCAAGGAAAATCCCTTAGATCCTTTACTTTTAGTCTCTCCTCACAATCCTTCTCTCTCAGAATGGGAGCACACAAGGAAACAAGGATATGAAGGAGTTCAAGGACAACCAACTACAACAAAAATAGATAAATAAATAAGTGAATTGAAACAGAAATGCACTAGAGTGCATGAGGCATACAATGAAGTTAAAATTCATATGCATTAGTAGGCACGATGACAGTAAATGTTTGGTGCATATGGATGTGTAATTTTTCATATGTACATGCTTGGATATGCATATAACATTCTTGTGAACTTATAATAGTCTATTATTATGAGATAATGATTGAGTATGACTAATGATGTATTATGTATTCAGGAAAAATGATATAGTAGGGTTAAAGACATGAATGTTGTTGTTGCTTATGATTTCCATCTAGGTGAAGACCCATAAGGGTGACAGGAATGGTGATCAAAATGATGAAGGAGGAATTTTGTGAGCTTCTACAAATATCATTTGGTCAGATAACATCAAGTAGGTTGATAACATCCATACAGGTATGCATTTTTTTTCTGTTGATGCATACATGTTCAAGGGGATTGAGGTAAGAATTCCCTCAATTAATTTTCAATATTTAAATTGATATGTAATGGACAAAGGCCTAGAGTATGTAAGTGTTGTTGATGCTAGAATGCATTTATATAAAATGTTGGTTTCATATTATGTTATGATTGGTTATGGGATCATAACCGGGTTAATTGAGGAGACACACTCCTTCTATAACAATGAATATCCATAGAGCTAGTCATGTGTGAGACCATAATATGGCTGGATATGGAAGCACTATAGTGCTATGTGAGTGCTCAACAATATCTATTGATATTTGATGTTTGGACTGCAACCTCTTTGCCAACACTGAAGAGAACTTAAGGATTATATTCTTGGTGTTGTGTTTGGGTGGAAAAGGAAGGTAACCAAATAGTTAGGCAAGTTGTAGGAAGTGTGTCAATGATGTGTTGAGTCGTTGGCCAGAACTTCCAAATCATCATGGTGGAATGCATGACATAGTTATGTTGTATTATGTAGCTGATGCATGGATGCATTGTGTAGATGTGGCCAAGGGTATTCGCACATTGATTATCATTTTAATTAGTAATAAATTGTTGCATCATGAAAATTCTATGGTACTGAAAAGACGTAATGATGGATAGATGCATTATATTTAATATGAATACTAGCTGAAGGTGATTGGATTGTTTTTGTTACAATTTCAAGATCAATTTTTGAGTTATTAAAAATGTTACAAGTGGAATTATTGAATGTAGTTTGGTGAATGCATGAATATATTATATAACATAGAAATGATTATGCTAACAACTGAAATGATGGGAGTGTTTTAACTCATGAAGTTGAAAACACTTCAGGAGCTCTTAGATATTACAACAATAAAGTTGTGGGTCAAAGAAGCTACGTAATGATAAATTACAGAAAATCTTTGTTGAGGGGATAGAGTGATAAAAATGTTTCTAGATAGAAGAAAGAAAATATTGTTTGATAATACATTTATAGGTAATGATGAGTTCATTCCAATTGATATTTGGATTGATGGAAGTGATTGAATTGTAGTTGTAAACAATTCTCAGAGCATTTTGTGATTTTTTTTGAATCATTTCCATGAATATATATATATATATATATACCTTGTACCTGAGATATTGACAATTTGTTTGGCTAAGGAATGTTGAAATTGTAAATATCAAAATCAAGGGAATCAACTATCCTTATCAATTGTGGAAGAAGTTGAAGTATTTATTTGACAAATTCAATGAAATCCAAGTCATGCAGTTAGAGAAAGAGTTGATCTCTCTCAATCCACATTCCTTCGATAGAATTTAGGACTATTTGGCATGTATAAAGGAACTTTAGTTGAAATTGAGTGAATATGGGAAGAATTATTAGAAGAAAGACAAACAAATCATTGATTTGGTCCTCATGAATCTAAGAACACCATTCAACGTGTTTGTTTCAACATTCAGAACCAAGAGGTAGGCACACCAAGAGGATGGTAAGGATTATACCTTTGATATTTTTTGTGCCTTGTAGATTAATGCTCAACATAGATTACTTGATTAAGGAAAGCTTGGTGGAAAAAATCAATCTCTCACTTGATCAAAGGAAAGGGAGAGGTCAATCATAATGAAATAGGATGGTTTGATACCCACATACATATATAGGAATGTATCAACTAGGAAACTAAAGGGAGGACCGAAGAACCCCATAAGAATAAAAATAATAAGACATGTCAGTATCATGGAAAGACTCGAAATGTGGAAAAATGTTTCTTCAAGAATAGGGAAGAATTAGAGGAGAAAGTGAAATGAATTCAAGGAAAAATGTTAGGTGTCTGTCCAGTTGGTCGACTGACTGATCATTTCACCTTCCAAGTCAAAAAAATTCAAGTGTTACTTTCCAATACCACATAGAAAGAATGGGTTGTCGATTTTGGATTCACTCATCATATGGCTAAGGTTGATTCCTTTCTCACGTCCTTAGATAACACTTTGGAGTGGAAGATATATGTTCTTTATGACTTTACTCTAGACATTGTTGGGCATGGTGATGTTCCCTGTCGACATGGAATTTTTTTTTACATCTATCATGTGCCAATTCTAAGTATAAATTTGGTTTCGGTTTTTGAACTGACACAAACATGCAAGATTGTGGAGTTTGGGATAGATCAATTCTTCATATAAGATATGAAGAATGGTAAGTTTATTGTAGTTGGTGGGTTTCTTGAATCCAAGTATGGATTGTATAAGTTTTTGGAATCATCTTGACATGACTATGAACCGACTTATATTATTTCTCACACTTATGAATGAATTCAAATTTGGCATGAACAACTTGGCAACTTAAATTTCAAAATCTAAAGTTGATGACCACACATAATATGGTTTCTATTTGCCCTAAATTTCTTCCAGTAGATGGCGTTTGTAGAGGATGTGTGTTGGGAAAGCATCATCAGGCACCTTTCGACTCTAGTAAGGCATGACATGCACAAAATATCTTGGATATGGTTTAGAGTGATCTTCGTTGCATCAATATTCCCTCCTTAGCGAGTGAAAGATAAATTTTGACATTTATTGTTGATATCTCTCGATTCACTCTGGTTTATTTTCAAAAGAACAAGAATCTTGCATTTGAGATGTTCAAATAATTTAGGTCCTTTTCTAAAAAGAAATGTTAATTGAATATTTGAAGAATACCTTGTTTGGTTTGGTATTGACTAGCAGAGGTTGGTTCCTCATACTCCTCAAAATAATGGTGTTATTGAATGCAAGAATTGGGCATTAGTCAAAATAGCTCATTACCTCTTGCATACCAAATATATTCCCACTCATTTCTGGTTTAAAGTTGTTTATTATGTAAACTATCTCTCAAATCATATTCTGACTAGCAATATTAGTTTTATGACTCTAGTTGCGAAATGGTGTGGAAGGAAGCCCTTATTTGTCCACCTTCGTGTATTTGGATGTGTTTTGGGCTCATATTCTAGATGATTGCAGGAAGAAAATGGATGCAAATAGTCATGCTTTCATCACTATTGGATACTCTAAAGATTCTAAATCCCATCACATGTTTGACCCTATCAAACCCCCAATCATTACCAGAATAAATGTATGGTTTGATGAGAAGTATTCAAGTGTTAAGTTGTTGAATTCTTTCTCTGTTTCATTATAGGATGATCCTTTTGATGTTGTCTTCAACAATGGTTTACATGTTCCATTTTTTATTCCTTCGATTGAAAAATAGAACTTTGTTCCTGTTTCGACTCGGTCGTTTACCCCTCATAAGTCAAATAGTTAGTTGTTTTTTGTTTCAACTAGTCCACCATCAAATTCAATTGAAACTCTTCACTCTTTTGATCGAACTTCTACAAAATATATCATTTCACCTTTTTTGTTTTGACCTAGATGGGTTGTTGAGGCAGTTGAATCTATTGGCATTGATGTTAGGGACATTTATTTAGGTCGATAAAATTGCAATTAGAAATGACATGCCAATGTTTCCTTGATGACTCGGGTTCTTGAAAATTGTGATCATGTTACCTACTTAGATGCAAAAAGACAAACTAAATGTGAAAAATCCGTGCAATATTATATGAATTCCATTTTAGAGAATCACACATGGAATTCAGTTCTTCAACCTCAAGGAAAGAACATTGTGAAAAATTGATGAGTCTATAAGACTTAATTTACATGTGAAGGCATTATTGAGATTCATAAATATTTCTTGGTCATGAAAGGATTTTCTCAATAGGAACATGTCAATGACACTGACACCTTTTCCCCTATTGCAAAGATGAACTCTGTTTGACTAGTTCTTTCCCTTCTCCTTTTGGATGGCAGATCCACCAGATGGATGAGAAGAGTGTCTTCCTTCATGATGACTTTTCTGAAGAATTTTTCATGGGACAACCACCAATTTTTCTGACATATTATAATTTTGATTTTCAACTTCAAAAGTCTCTTTATAGTTTGAAGCAAGCTCCCTGAGATTGGTATTCTACGATCGATTATTTCTTTCTTAACCTTGTTTTCAAATGATGTGAATCTTATCAAAGTCTATATGTACTCCATATTCATGGAAACAAATTGATTATTGTTTTATATGTTGACTACCTTGTCATAATTGGCATTAATATTGATCTTATTATTTGATTAAAGAATAAACTTACTGACTCCTTTAACATGGTTGATCTTAGTATTCTACATTATTTTCTGGGTCTTAAAGTTTTATGTATATCTGATGGTTTCTTCATTTCTCAATAAATATATATAATGGATCTATTGACAGATTTTAAGATGGAAAATTGTAAGCCATGTGATTCTCCTTTTTAGAATGGAGTTAAGCTCACTAAAATATATCAATCTCCCAAATTTGATGCTACTCTCTATCGAAAATTGGTCGGTAGTCTTATTTATGTCACTCATAGTTGACATGAAATCACTTTTGGTGTTAGTTATCCCATAGAAAACCATTGGAAAGCTATCAAAATGATCATTCGTTATCTCAACGGTACCACTCATCTTGGTATAAAATATTGTCAAAGTTCAGATTCATTAGTCAACTTCACCAACTTTGACTGGGAATGCGACAACAATGATCAAAATTCCACCTTTGGCTATGTGTTTCACTTCAGCACTGGACCTCTAATTTGTTCATGCAAGAAACAATAATTAATCTCTCTATCAACTACAAAAGAAAAGTATCATGGCATGATTTAAGGAGGTACATAGGAAGTTTGGACTCCCTAGCTCTTAAGTAAACCGGGGTTTCCTATTTTAACTTTGAATATGATATATTGTAATAATTATAGTACAATTTGAGTTGTTGAGAATCATATTTATGACAATAAAATGAAGCATGTAGAAATCCATACTCACTGTGTGACAATTGGTTTAAGAAAAAGGTTCTCACTCTTGTTTATTGTCCCACAGAGGATCATATTGCAAATATTTTCACCAAACTCTTTTCTTAAGATAAAGTTATCAAGTTCTTAAGATAAAGTTTACACCCAATCCCCAACATTTGGTTTCCATTTTCTAATCAATAACTTCTTGCAAACATAAGTACCAATTAATCAACTACATCAATTTTAACAATAATATAAGAAAAAATAATAGGATGCACCAGAGTGCAAATGATTTAATGCATGAATTTATAAAATCATAAAGGCGAATTTTAAAATAGAATGTTGGTGTAAGCCAAGGAATTTATATCTATAAAGTCGGTACAAAATACATGGAAGATTTGCAAATTACTAAGTAACTTTTTTAAAAGAGAGAGTATCAAATAATGCATTGTTAAATAAAGGAAACACATAAGGAGGGTTCAAGACACAAGGTACTACAACTATAATATCATAAGCAAGAAAAAAATGAGAAATATAATATCATAGCAAGAAACAAGGTACTACAATATCATAAGCAAGACAAAAGGAGAACTATAATATCATAGCAAGACACAAGGTACTACAACTATAATATCATAAGTTAGCAATATAATATGAAGTCATCTTATCAAATGATGTATGTTCGGATATATATATGATTAGGTAGTTTTTCTATGGTGTTTCTCTAGTTGATTAGGTAGTAATATCTTCTACAGTGTTTGGTAAGGCCCCTCATTAGCACGGGGCTGATCTTTTGGGTATAAACAAAGAATAAATGGCTAGTCATGCTTTGTAGTTTAGCAAATCATTCCTATTAGTTTGGTTAGCCAGATCATTGTTATGAGATTGAGTATAAGTTTAAGATGAAAAGTAAGTATAGGAATTGATTTGGTTCATTGATTTAAAAAATGATACATAATGAATTTGTTCAATGCATTGATTTATAAAACGATCCATATCAAAAGAAATGAGCTATAATATAAATTTCAATATATATTATTTTCAACTTAAACCATATACCATATTAATTAGTCTTAATCCATCTAAAAATTACAATGAACAAATTGTATAAAACGCTTGCTAACATCAAAGAATTTATATTGCTTCCTTCAATATGTAACATTAAAACATATTGTATGTTCTTGCCATAACATTATAAACATTAAACATCTAACAAAAACCTTTTAATTTCAATAAATCAATGTCAACACAATTCTTTAAAAAAATGATATAATTTAATCATTAAATCTATTTTATAAAAAACATTAAAATTCTTAAAAAAAAAAAGGTCTTTTTCCTAATACTATTAAAATAATAAATTATATTTCATAAGTTTCAAAAAATCAAATTCATATAGAACATACATATAAATATAATGATCATCCAAAGTTTACAAATTTAATTATCCTAAATGTTTTTAACACAAAACTTATTAAATTACAAAAGAGATCAAATATCTAGAAATATAAACATTTTTTTATAAATTTTACACTAAATTTTTTTATCCCTCTCTAAATTCAATAAAAAAAAATTAAAATAAACTTAAACAACCCATAAATAAATATATAATAGCACTTAAAATTTCAATAAATCTGGAAAATAGAAACTAGTTTTAAAATAGATTTCAAAGGATACCAAAGGTTCTCCCCATAAAACTATGATTGTGTCGTACATGACACAAGTATATGGGCTTTTCTAAATGATCAACCAAAAATGTATGGCCCAATATCCAGCTTGCCCAATGTTCTATAATTCATCTGTCACAATATTCAATGCTACATTCACTTATCACAATATTCAATGTTGTGTAACAAGGTGAATATTGCTTGCCAAAAATCATAAGCAAGCGACAAAATGCCTAATGGGATACACACTCGAAAAAAATCATTAAATATGTAGAGTTGATTATTGTCGGTAGGTTGGCACAGAATTTGACACTCTCATGTCCTTTTCATTATCGGTATATGGAAAATTTGGGGAATTCTGTAATGTTTGGGTGCTTTTCATTTTGGGTTTTACGTTATATATAAATCTATATGTTTACAATGACTTTACACTGAAATAAAAATCATAGTCGACAGCACTGGAGAGCCCGATTCCAACATCTCGACTTCAAAGCAGTAAAATTATCCACACATATCACTAAAATTTTCAATTCGTAAAATTATGCAGAACACCCATATTCCTACCAAATTTCTTGACTGAAACATAGAAAAAAGAAGTTGTTTTGGATAAACAGTGGGGTACTTTATATTCATGTATCCATATGATGTGTGATCATTACATGTTATATTCCTATTTTGATCATACCCAATCTTGCTTAACATTGTAGTTATGTTCATTTTGAATCTTATTAGAAAATAAGAAATTGTAGTATATATTGATGCATTTTTTGAAGGGTTATCATTCTATCCAAATATTATAAAAGTAATGAACATACCCTACTTCCTTTATAGAACTCTAGGAACATGAAAATATATCATGACTACATCCATAGCTTATTATTTAGGTTAAAATGTTTATGATTTGGAGGTTCCTAAGATCCATAGAATTAAAAAACTAAAAGAAATTACTATCAAGACTACCAAGTATCTTAATTTATTGAGGGTATTGATTCTTCACTTTATCTCTCAAACACATGAAAATGCATGAAAGAGTGGAACGTTAGAGCATAATCCCTAATGTGTAAGTATGATGATAATCCCTAATCACCAAAATTTTCAATTCATAAAATTATGCAGAACACCCATATTCCTACCAAATTTCTTGATTGAAACTTAGAAAAAAAAAGTCGTTTTGGATAAATGGCAGGGTACTTTATATTCATGTATCCATATGAAGTATAAGAATTACATGTTATATTCCTATTTTGAGCACACCCAATATTGCTTAAAGTTGAAGTTATGTTCATTTTAATCTTATTAGAAAAGAAGAAATTGTAGTATATCTTGATGCATTTCTTTGAAGGGTTATCATTCTATCAAAATAGTATAAAAGTAATGAACATACCCTACTTGCTTTATAGGGCTCCAGAAGCATGAAAATCTATCATGGCTACATCCATTTCTTATTATTTAGGTTAAGATTTTTATGACTTGGAGATTCCTAAGATCCGTAGAGATATAACATTAAAAGAAATTGTTCATCAAGACTACCAAGTGTCTTAATTTTATTGAGGATATTGATTGTTCACTTTCTCTCAAACATGTGAAAATGCATGAAAGAGTGGAATGTTATAGCATAATCCCTAATGCATAAGTATGATGATAATAAAAATGATGTTGTCTTCTCCTTAGCTTTCTTAGGAATCCCACCCAACTTCAAAAATGTTATACAAAGCCTTAATGCTACAAAGAATATGTCTCCTAGATCTTGGGCTTGAGATGAGGTGGGGCAAAGAGAGCTATGGGGCATTGTCAAACTATTTTCAAAGTATGATCATGCCAATACCAATGTTGCTAGAAACAAGACGAAAGTGAAAGAGTGTGATAGATAAAGATCCATGGAATCACAAAAAAGGGGAATGGTCAAGGTAAGTGCAAGAAGTTCATGTCCAAAAAAGTGGCAAGCCATGTAGTATGAACGTGCACACTTTCCTACTGATATTTTTTTGGAAGAGGTCGTGAGCACAGTTTGTGGTCATTGTGCACAAATCGTGCTCATGTTTCTACTCTTATTGAGGGAATTAAGGAGCTAGAGAGGAGATAGAGAGGGAGGATATTGTCCAGGTATGTTTAATTTATCACATTTTAACTCAATTTAGTCATTTTCAATTATTGTTTTTTGTTTCCAAGAGTCAAAATTAAAAACAAAAATTGTGATTTTGTATTTTAATTAAAAAACCAACCTAATTTATATGCCATGGATTTTAAATTGTAGAATATATAATATAATGGAACCTCGAGACAATGTAAGCCACTCACGGGAAAACCAAGAAGATAAAAACCCCAACCCACCACAACCACCCAATCTAAACACTCAAATTGAAGAGGGGTTGGATATATTAAGAACCCTTGAGGAACAATTGAGGGACACTAGAAGGCTTAGCAGAGTCTCCTTCGCCACTTCTTTGGAAATCATTGTGAATTCCATTGCAAGTGACCAAGGGAAATTGACCTTTATTTCTGATTATAGGGAAACAATATATGAGTACTACAACAATAGTTTGGACATAAACCAAGTGAAAGAGCTTGGAATTTCAAAATCACAAATATTGTCTATTTTTAGGGATCCTAGAACTAGACAAGAACTACCATTTAACAAGAAACACATCTCCATTGGTTGGTGCATCCATCGCCAGATTAGTCAAAATTGGATGGATAGGTTGTATATGGTTTTTGATAAACCTCCTTGCAATAACAGGGAGGTGCCCTTATATTTTATGAGACAATTATGGGCTAAGTTTATTATGGGTAAGCATGTCAACTAATTTGACATTGGAGAGTTCCACGACGTGGGTTTAGGGTCTGCACATAACCAAGAGAATTCCAAGTGCGCCCCCTTGTTAGATCCTTGTCCCCCAGATGAAGGCCTAACCCCCCTACCCAACATTCTCCTGTTGCGAAGAGCTTGCAACATGTAAATCTAGTCATTTAATCATTGATTCATATCCTAGTACAACACAATAGATTTATTGCACTACCTGGGAAGGAGGTTCCTTCCACTGACATTGATAGAGGGGTTGGAGGTTCAACATGCACGATAAATTACAGTCAGGAGAGGACAGACGGAAATATCAGTCATCCATGTGAACCTCACAGATGCTCGAGTTGCGGTTAGACATGTTATGGGCCTATAGATCCCAATGGATAGCATAGATTCATGGAGGAGGTTAGTATCGTAACCCTCTTTATGTTCTTCATTATTGTATTTTTATCTTGTATTATGTGAATTTATATCGATATTTCATTGTATACTGTTTTGAAATTGTTACGTCCTAGAAGTAGACCCTCTACGTTGATGGATGCATCAGTTCCTAGCCCCAACACTGATGCAATAGTATAGGTTTCATGTCCATTGGTTGCACGTCACACTCAGATATGTGTCACAAATGATAAATTCACCTTAGTCATTTCTTTATTTTATGGCATACTCAAATTTTTAATCTTCTTGTGTTTCTATAGGATTTGAGAGTAGCCGATGTCGGGGACTATACATGTAGGATGAATAAGTCACGTGCATCACATGTATCATGTGTAGAGTTAAATATCATATAATTATGAAATTGTTTGTGTTTATGTTTTTGAATTTTACTAGTTGGTACTAATAGTTCAATTTTATTAATATGTATGTGGGTTGTAGATACATTTTCTAGCTATAGTAATTTTCAACTACCTGGGCACGTGGACGTTGCTTCTGGGTTACCTTTTTCCAGGCCTAGGGAGTTGCAATCACTGGTGCAGCTTATGGGTGATCATCGCAGCCCACCCCCAACATTTCCATCAGCCTTGTCGATTGAGACTGCAACAATAGAGGTTGTCTCGGAGAAGGTTGTATAACCTAGTGCTCCATCTGCAAGTGAATCTCCATCGAGGCCTGAGATATTCACGGTGAGATAATGCATTGATGATAAACTTTTATGTTTCATGAATTTGATTTTACGCATATTTGTTTAATTTTCTTGACTTGATCCTTGTAACTAATGCAGGGTGGCATTGCAAAGAGACTCAGGTTACAGAGGGTAACACCCTCAAGACTGGGTAACTCCCTCAAGACTGACAATAGCATATGTGGTGATTTGTCTTAGGTTAAATTACAAAGTATCATTTTTCATGTTTATAATTTCATTGAGGAAAAAAACTTATAACAA
Source organism: Picea sitchensis (assembly GCA_010110895.2). Classification (NCBI taxonomy): domain Eukaryota; kingdom Viridiplantae; phylum Streptophyta; class Pinopsida; order Pinales; family Pinaceae; genus Picea; species Picea sitchensis. The sequence goes on from SNQJ01S0016037.1 coordinate 209,966, forward strand.
TGTTTATTCATTTTGCAGTCTCTAGAACATCCAAGCACGCCCATGCCTATAACCTCTCGAGGTTATTTCTCGAGCAAGAGAAGAAATATTGATTTCCAGGATGCTCCTAAGGGTGGCAAGGGTGGTAGTAGTCAATGATTGACCAACTAATGCTATTTTGTATATAGGCCATGATATAGATGTTTTTAATGTTAGGACACTTGTTTTCACTTTATATATTGGCCACGAGTTGCCAATTTGTTAAAAATGAACAATTTAGACAATGTTGTATATATATATATACATTTCATGGAACATTTTTTATGAATCTCATTGTTTCTGTATTTTATGTCAATGAATGTATGAATCTCATAGTGTTTGAATTTCAAATTGTATGAATTTCATTTGTATTAATCCCTTGATTTTTTTCTAAAGTGATTATAAATAGTTATGTGACACATTAATGAATATATTGTGGTGGAAAATATTTCTAGGTGTTAAATCCATAACCAATTAATTCTTATCAAGTAGCATTGCTTGCTAATCAACCATGTATCTCTACATCATCGATAGACCATTTTGTCTAAATTATTTGCATGAATATTGTGGATATCCATATTCTAACTGATAACCAAAAATGCATGGACTACCTCTTGAATTATCTCCATCTAAATCCAATGACAATCCACACTCAAATATTGGTCACTTGAAAATATTGTGACCTAAAAAATGGCATATGAGAATAATTTATTATAGAAATATTTTTTCTCATTTATCTTCTACATAGTTTGAAATCACTTAACAATATTATCTCAATGTTATGCCAAATTAAACTCCATGACTTGTAGCATAATTGCTTAATTACAAAGATGCCATAAGCTAAAATTCAATTATGCAAGTATGCAACATTTGTACAACCCAAACACTTCGTATATATTTAGAATATGAAGTACATGCACCTACCAGTATCTGATCATGGGTTGTTAGAAGTCAGGCTCTTCAAAACCTAGCGACAAAAACCATAAGATAGCATTAACCAATAGTTCATTCCATTAGAGATCATCAAAAATGTAGAATACACAATGTTAATTCCTTTTTGGAACCTACATTTGTATCCCAAGCTTGTACAAGATAAACTCCCTTTATCTTTTTGATAACAAGCACATTAGGTCACACTAGGGTTTCAAAATGCCACAAAAACCTAATTTCTTCTGTTACTAGAGCTACATGATAAAAGCATTTATTTCTTCATGTAGGTATAAGTCCTAGTCTTCCTAGTCTTCTTAGAACAAAACCTTTATGCTAGTCTTCCCTTGACATTCCTTTGAGAAGCCTAGTTGTTAGTTTCTTAGTTGATTCAATCCACATTTGACCAATTTATAGGTCACACACATTATTCCCCTTTTTCTATGCATGACATATATAAAATAATTTCATTTATGTGTAACCCTTCATAAATTTCAAAAAGACTAGTCAATGACGCATCAATGCAGTCATGTTTGTTTATCTTGTGTAGTGGGTATATGTAAATATCGTTAAACCCATCAATTAATAATAACATTTATTAAGTCTTCCATGATGTCCACTCTACTTATTGATTTTGATCAATAAAATGAGAGAGTTCACATAGAAATTAGATCTTAGAATGGGTATCATTTTCCACCTACAAATAAAGGTTTTTATGTTACAGTTCTTGACACACCATAGAAAGTAATGCTATCCTACCAAAATTTATCTAGGGAGACTTGAAACCATTATTCTTTTCCCTTCACCATCTATGATAGTTTATTGCACACTCCTACCCAATTTTCGGGTTAGATCACACAAGGAGACAAGGGAAACAAACCTATTGATGCCATCTCATTGTCATGCCATGCCTTGCCATATCTTTGCGATGCCTTTCCAAGTCATTCCACATCATCCAATTTCCATGCCATTGTCATGCCTTGCTATTGCCATGTCATTGCCATGCCTTGCTAAGCCATGCCATGCCATGCCATTTTGATTCCTTTCCATTCCATGCCATTTTAATTCCTTGCCAAGCCATGTCATGCCATGCCATGCCATTCCATTGTCATGCAACTTATCATGTAGTTTCATGTAGTTTCCCATTTTAACATATATAACAATAAATATAACATTCCATAAAAAATTTCAAGGAAAAATTCAAATCAAAAAGTGAATTTCAATGAAACAAGAATAACATAAAACAAATCATTGCCTTGACATTGACATGGTTCACAATTAAACCCTTGGAATACACATTGACACATTTTATTACATTTATGTCATAATTTTCAGCCCTCTAGGGCTTGATGTCTTGAATATTGTATGGCTTTCATGTGTCATCTTGGATTTCAACAAGCATTTGTTATATAAACCATAGTTTAATCTTGCATTTTCATCCCCCTTTCGAATAATGATTACTTGTTTTAAGGGTTTTTATATTTGTCCTTGTATTGCATTCCCTTGGCTTGGCTTGCCATTACATGCCATGCCATGCCTTGCCTTGGCATGTCCTTCCATTCCATGCCTTGCATTACCTTTCCTTATATTTTCTTGACATTCCATTGCCATGCCTTTCCATGTCATTTCCATGCATTTCCATGTCATTCCTTTCCATTCCATGCCATTTCCATTCCTTACCAAGCCATGCCATGCCATGTCATTGTCATGCCTTACCATTTCCATGTCATTGACATGCCATTTCCATGCCTTTCCATGCCATGCCATTGTCATTCCATTGCCGATCCATGCCATCTCCATGCCATTGTCATGCCTTGCCATGCCATTTCCATGTATTTCCATGCCATGCCATTGCCATCCCTTGCCAATCCATGCATGGTATGGTATGGTATTCCTTGCCTTTCCTTGCCATGGTACTTCATGGTCATCATATAGGTCTAGGGCATGCTCCAATTATTTCCATGTCTAAGTATTTTTATGTCTAGGTTTAGGTCTAGGTCAAGGCCATTTCATTGCTTGTGATGTAGGGAGGGGGGGTGCAGAGAGAAGAAGAAAGAGAGTGTGATAGGGGGGGAGGGGAAGAAAAAGAGAGTGAAGGATAGGGAGACAGAGAGGGGGGGTAGAGATTCATATAGTGAGAGTATGGGGGTATACATCATGGTCTATGTCAAGATATAGGTCATCATATAAATCTAGATCTAACTCCATGTCGTGGTCTAGATCATGGTCTATGCTAAGCTTTAGGTCATCATCTAAATATAGCTCTCACTTTATGTTGTGTTCTAGTTCATTGTCTAGTTCTATTTCATGGTCTACGTCATGGTCATTGTATAGGTCTATGTATTTCTCCAAGTCTTGCCATGTCTAGGTCATGCTATGTCTAGGTTTAAGTCTAGGTTTTTACATGTCTAGGTCGAGGCAATTTCTTGACATGTATAAGTAATACATTGGGAGAAGACTAAGAACTTAACACTCACCTTACAAGGGAGGATACATTTCTTTGTTGCGCATATCCTTTATTCTTTGTGATACACACCTTTCATTTAGATGGATAGAGCGAGAGGGACGTAGAACTAGGGATAAAGAGAAGGAGGCAAGGGGGGTGATAGAAAGACAGGAAAAGAGAGAGTGGGAGTGAGACTAACAACAAGGATAGAGAGAAAGAGGTGGTGTATGTGGAAGGGAGGGAGATATATAGAGGGAGGACTTGGTAGAGAGAGAATGTGTGCATGTGAGAGGGGGGGAAGAGAAAGAAAAAAGAGAGGAGGGATAAACAAGGAGTGTTTGAGTGTGTGTGAGACCGGAGGAGAGAGAGACAAAGAGAGAGTCTGAGGAAGAAAGAGAGAGTGAGAGGAAGAGGGATATATAGTGGGGTGGGGTAGATATGAGAGAGAGCCAGAGAGAGAGAGAGGGAAGGGAGGAGGGTTAGAGAGAGAGAGTGAGACAAGTGTGATGGGAAGGGGAGATATAGAGAAGCACAGGGTGTTGGGTTATGAAAAAGGTATAAATGTCTTCCTTTTTCCCAGTGAGGGATAAACAAGGAGTGTTTGAGTGTGTGAGACGGAGGGAGAGAGAGACAAAGAGAGGGGGTACAGAGAAAGAGAGAGTGAGAGGAAGAGGGGATATATAGTGGGGTGGGGTAGATGTATGAGAGAGAGAGACAGAGAGAGAGAGGGAGGGAGGAGGGGGTAGAGAGAGAGTGAGACTAAGTGTGATAGGAAGGGGGGAGATAGAGGGAAACGGGGTGTTGGGTTATGAAAAAGGTATAAATATCTTCCTTTTTCCCACAGTTCATGATATGATTTTGATTGATTCTTTAGATAGTTAGGGATAGATAGGAAAGAATATGATTAATATGTCTCTTAGGGTTGTTATTAAAGTTTTATTAAATAGATTCTAACTTACGATTGGAATGGTTTGATTTTTTTGCAGAATTGGATAAATAATTGTCAAAGATAACCAAAGAGATTTTGGCTATGTGTAAGCTAGTGAAGGTTGAAGACCTTTTAGGTGAAAAGTAGTTTTGAAAATAATGTATTGTCTATATTGTAACTTTATAATAGTAAAGAAATACTGAGGAGCTTTCGATCCTCAGGATAGCTTGATTTACCCAAACTATTGTAATATATAATAGGGTAATAGATCCAGAAAAGGGGAGAAAAAAACGCAGTCAAGTATTTAGATTCATAATTTCTCTACGCAAGCAATTTTTGTAAATGTTTTACCATCCATGGAATCAATGAAAGTTTTGAGTGTTTCTATCATTTCTGTGCTCGGAGTTTCTCATAGAAGTACTTCTGAAGACTGAGGGCCTAGTCTGAAGGAGCCACTGTCTCGTTCTGTAATTGTATCAGTTCGAAGTTTGATTTCCATTTTGTGATTCAGATCTCTTTTACAATAGCCAATGATAAATGCATAAGTGTGTTAATGATTTTATGATTGTTTGCATATAAAAGACAGACATTTGGATTACTTATTAATGATTTCCATTTCTGAAGTTATTGCTTGACAGTTCCTCACATTTTCATTCACGTTGTTCCTTTTTCTTAGATTTATGATTGTTGTTCCTTTCGGTTAAAGTTACAATAGTTGTTCCTTTCGGTTAAAGTTACAATAGTCGTTCCTTTCGGTTAAAGTTACAATAGTTGTTCCATTCGGTTAAAGTTACAATAGTTGTTCCTTTCAGTTAAAGTTACATTAGTTGTCCTTTCTGATTAGATTACAATTGTTGTTTCTTTCTATAGATAGAGTAATTCGTTATTTCCTTTCAAGTAATCAAAATTCGTAATTGATAGTTAATTTTGGAAGTCCTTACTTAGATTCAATTACTGTTTTTTAGTTAAGTGAATTCAATATATTAATTAGTTCTTTTCCATTTTACAGCATCTTAGTAATCAGATATCTATTCCATTAGTTCTTAGAATCTTTGGTGAACAGTTGAGGAACTTGATTTTTGATGAACTCAGATTTGGTTTAGCTACACGATTTTAGGCTACCTGCATAGACTTTGTTGATATTCTTGAGATAAAAGACGAATCTTCATGTTGATAAATTAATGTTAAGCTAAGGTTGTTTTTAGGATAGCTTCAGACACGAACATTTTGGCGTTGTTTCTAGGGAGAATGTCAAAGTTAGCATAGGTTGTGTCTTTGGAGGACTAGGTATTGAAGATGGAAGGTAAGAACCTATGCAGGTAATAAGTAAAATGCTTATGCCAACGCTTACCTCCAATTGACACTTAAGAGGCTTCGTAGGTGCTTTTTTTTGTTGAAATTTCTTTTGTTGTTGTGTGAAGTGTGTATGAATAGAAAGAAGGATCTTGAAAAACCAAAACCCCCACCAAAAATTACCAAAACCCAGGGTTCGGTGATCCCTAGAAGAAGCACTTTCATAGACGAAATCATTAGGAAGGGTGAATCTCAAGCTTCTGTTGGACCTAGGAAAGGACCCACCTGAATCCCTCAGGCAGTAGTTTCACCAACTATGGCCCACACTGAGATTCATAGAAAAACTGAAGGGACTGAGCGGATCTTTCAGAATACAGATCTCCCATCGCTCAACCCCTTAGAAGAGGGAATCTCTAATAATATAGAGGATGGAATAGGAGAAACTAGTGGGGTTGCCAAGGCATACCCACCATCACCACCTGACCCTGAGTCTCCTGCGAAAGAAGAAGGCATATCTGAAATCCCAGATAAAGGGAGTGTAGTCAAATTCCCTGGAAGACCAAATAATCAACAATTTCAAATAGAATACCTGGATCAAGAACCTCCTGAAATTTTTTGGCACATTTTCGATCAAATGGCACAACCAAATCAACAACAACCCCAGACCTCCACGCTGGAGTATCCAATAGTTGATCCAATTGCAATGCCCCCATGAAAACAATCCCCTTACAAAACCTCCCAACCTTCCATGGACTGATTTCAGAAGACTCGGATGCATTCCTATTTGAATTTGATGTCCTATGTAGAGGGTATGATTACACCTTTGAACCCCAAAAATTAAAATTATTCCCCTCTACCTTGAAGGGAGCAGCCCTACGCTGGTTCATGGGATTGGGAGGTGGAACCATCAATTCATGGGGCCAGATGAAACAAACCTTCTTGTTAAAATATCAGGATTATTGCTGAACCAGAGACCTAAAAGATGAAATCTTTCAAATGACTGCGAAAGAAAATGAATCATTAGAAGAATATGTTGCAAGATTTCAATATAATTTGCAAAAATCACCCTATGGTACATTGTCAGGTGAAGTTATCGAAGCAACTATGATCAAAGGCATGAGAGATGAATGAGTAGAAACATTGAATTTAATGGGGAAAGGTGACAGTTATTAGGAAACTTATGAAGATGTTGTTCTATTGTGTATCAGGTGCTCACAAGGAAGTACATAGACCAGGTCAGGAATGCGGACGTCCCTCACAACAAATAAAAATATCTCCAGTGGGGGTGTTACGCGAGCTGAAGTCGGTAATCTCCTAGAAAACTTTAAAACAAATATTTTGAGCACTCTAACTACACAATTGGATATATTGTAGGCCAAACAAAAAAAGGTAGAGGCAAAGCAAACCTTGGCTATATTTTTCCATAGGTGCAGAAAGAAACATGGTCCAAGGGAATGCCCCTTGGATATAGTTCGCATTTGTGCTATTTGTGCCAAGGATCATGACACAGATGAATGCCCATCACTCCCTGGATTGAAAGTTGTTTTCAAAGAAGCAGAAGAGGAAACAAAACCATTATATCTGATGGCTCAACACTGTCAGTGACAGTCCCGACCTCAAAATGCATTTCAAGACCCTTCCTCTTTCTTTCCTGGATAGTACAATCAACAACAGAATCCTAGATAGTATAATCACCAACAGAATTTTGGCAACACATGGCAGGGTCATCCATTTACTAATCAAAACTGACATCCCCAACAGTATCCACCTGGAATTCCTACCTGGCCAAACCAACCTGCCACAAACCCCAACTGGAAAAATCAACCAACTATAAGTTCCAATTGGCCAAATTCACAATACCCCACCTCATCCTAGAAAAATTTGAATAATACCTACCCTCCACAATGGCCTAACTTGACTACCCAAAACCCGAATTGGAACTAGAACTGGCAACGCCCCATGGGGATGAATAACCAACCTATGGGGATGACCTCTCAAACCCAACCTCCATTACAAAATCCACTCCCATTGCCCCAATCACAATTGTGCCCTCAATTACCTGCCCAACCCCACCGAAATCCCAATAACAGACCAGCTCAAATCGTCTAGATTATGGAAACTGGAGAAGGGGAAATCAATCTAGTAGGGTGCAATGAACTTCGGTTAAGATCAGGGCGCATCATCTCCCCTGAAAAAAATGATGTTCCCCAAGAACAGGGGAATGAAAAACAACCAACAATAACACCCTCAGTTGTGGTAATAATAGAAGAAATCAGGAAAGGGAGGAACACAGTTGAATCATAAGACTCTGATAAGGATGCAATTCCCTCCCCTCCATTCCCCGAAAGACTAATGATAGTGAAACCCATCGTATATATTGATTTCGACATTGTAGGGGAACTTAGGAATTTATACATCAAAATTCCACTCCTGCAAGCCCTGTAAGACATACTGATCTATGCAAAGACAATCAAGGAGCTATGTGGGAGGAGGCCCATCAGAAAAATAAAAAATTCATCATCAACAGTTCATGTAGTGGGAGCCTTATCTGATCTAATTTTGGGTAGATAAACACCAGTTAAATATGCATATCCAGGGAACCCCATAGTAACATTTTAGATTCAGGGTTGTTCCTTTCCAAATACCCTAGTTGATTTGGGGGCGGCCATCAATATTCTAACTATGGAAACATGCGATGCCCTGGGTCTTCACTCTTTCGATCCAACCTCGATTATGTTGAAATTGGTCAATCGATCAGTGGTTAAACCACTCGGAACACTACATGATATAACCATTTTAGTTTATTCTTGGGAATATCCCACAGATTTTCTCATCATCAACCCAAGAAGTGGACTTGAAGGGAATCCATTGATATTGGGCAGACCATGGCTCGTGACAGCTGATGTGTACATAGGCTGTCAATCGGGTACAATGACAATTTCTAGAGGAGGGGTTACATGGAATCTCATCTTATATCCTCCATCCAAGCCCAGTCCAACGATTGTACACCTGCAATTGCCACCACCATGATACCCCGAGAAGGATCTGCGTGCCCCACTCACGATGGAAGAAGCCCTCAAGCAAAAGAATCAGCTAGAGGATGATGTAATCAGTGGGTTTATTAACAACCCAACTGCTGTAAGTAACCCAGCATGCCAAATGCTCTAAGTTGTTCTAGACTATGAAGCACAGGGAGACCCACTGGAAGATTTAATGGAACAACAAATTTTTACTACCATTGTTCACAACAACAAATCCGTTGAGATAAAACTAGGGAAGTCTCTAAACATTAATGCCAACCTACAAGAGCAACAACAACAAAAGCTAATCCAAACTCTCTCTAAATACCAGCAAGCTTTTTCCTGGGAGTACTCTGATATGAAAGGTATTGATCCACAACTCTTCACACACCACATTTATATTGAGAAAGACGTCCGACCTATCCAACAACCTCAAAGAAGATTTAACCCACACCTCAGAGATATTGTTAAAGAAGAGCTAAAAAAGCTGTTGGACGCAAATTTTATACACCCTAGCTTAGATAGTCGATGGGTTTCCCCATTAGTCATCATCCTAAAGAAAAATGGGAAGTGGCGAATCTACATTGATTACAGGGAACTAAACAAAACTACTCAAAAAGATCATTTTCCATTACCTTTCATCGATCAGGTCCTGGATACCTTAGCAGGGAAGAAATTCTTCTCTTTCCTAGATGGTTTCAGTGGCTACAATCAGATCCAGATTTCCCCAGAAGATCAGGATAAAATGACATTCACATGTCCCTGGGGTACCTTTGCCTACAAAGTATTGCCCTTCGGACTTTGTAACGCTCCAACTAGATTCCAAAGGGCCATTATGAGAATATTCAGTGATCTGATTAGCGAAGGGCTTGAAGCCTACATGGATTTTTTCACCCCGTACGGCGATGAATTCGATCAAGCCTTGAATAATCTGGAGAAGGTATTGAAATGGTGCATCGCTACCAGGTTATGTATAAGCCACAAAAATTGTCACATGATGATGACAGAAGGTGTGGTACTAGGGCATTACATTTCTGCAGATGGAATTAGAGTAGACCCAGCAAAAATTGAGGTAATTATTAATCTACCTACTCCACACACACAAACTTAGGTAGATAGCTTCCTTGGTGCTTTCGGATACTATCGCAAATTTATGCCAAATTTTTCAAAAATCGCTACGCCTTTACATGCTTTGACAGGTAATGTAGAATTTTAATGGTCTGACAAATGTGATGTGGCTTTTATAGGACTCAAGAAACTGATCTCAACAATGATAGTGTTGAGAGGACCTAATTGGAAAATACCATTTCAAATTTCCACCGACGCCTCAGACATTGCCATAGGCGTTGTTCTGGGACAGGAAGAAGAAAAGAAACCCTACGCCATTTATTTCATTAGCAAGAATCTAACTCTAGCCGAACATAATTATAAAGTAACAGAGAAAGATTTCTTAGTTGTTATACATGCCATCAATAAATTCCATCATTATATAACAAGCTATCCAGTTATCATGTATATTGATCATTCTACCATTAGATATCTAGCTAATAAACTAATTACTAATGGACGGGTCACTCGATGGTTATTATTATTGCGGGAATTTGATATGACCATCAAAGATCGACCTGGGAGAGAAAATCTTGTCGCAGACTTCCTGTCCCGCATCCCAAAAACAGACGACTCATTAACAACTGAGGATCAATTCCCGGATTAGAATCTATTTGTTGTCGACACAAAACCACCTTGGTACGTTGATGTAGCAAACTATCTAGTAGCGGGAATATCACCAACACATTTATCATCAAAGGAAAGATGATTGATCGTCCATTGTAGCGCACGATTCACTTGGATCAGTGGATATCTTTTCCACACAAGAGTTGATCTCCAGATTCGGCGATGCGTACGAGAGGACGAAATCTATGACATACTGAAAGCATGACATGACAAGCCCTATGGGGGGGATTTTCCAGACTGCAGGACTGGACACAAAATCTTACAGATGGGCTATTATTGAACCTCAATATTCAAGGATGCATGAAATATGTCCAGACATGTGACAACTATCAATGGATGGGGAAACCAGGTCAGGTTGATGAAATGCCCTTGAAAACACAACTAGTTGTAGAACCATTTTAAAGATGGCTGTTGGACTTCGTCGACCCCTTTAATACAAATTCAAATCAAAAGGCCTATATTCTCGTTGTTGTTATTGGATAAATTCGTAAGTGTGGACACAAACCGATCTCCCTAGATCCACCTGGATCTAGAACAAAGCAAGACAGAATAGGACGCTTTCCTTAAGTTTTAAATATTGAATTTACTAAGAGGCAAGAATAAGTAACATACCTTATAATCGCTTCCTATAGTCTT